>CABFOV010002316.1:61725-74184 GCA_902141375.1 Timema poppense | reverse complement strand
GGTTATGATCTACAATATGTTCTCTAACTCGCCCTGGATATTGTCTACAATATTTTCTCTAACTCCCCCTGGTTATGGTCTACAATACTTTCTCTAACTCCCCTTGGTTATGGTCTACAATATTTTCTCTAGCTCCGCCTGGTTATGGTCTACAATATGTTCTTTAACTCCCTCTGGTTATGATCTACAATATGTTCTCTAACTCGCCCTGGATATTGTCTACAATATGTTCTCTAACTCGCCCTGGATATTGTCTACAATATTTTCTCTAACTACCCCTGGTTATGGTCTACATTACTTTCTCTAACTCCCCCTGGTTATGGTCTACAATATTTTCTCTAGCTCCCCCTGATTATGGTCTACAATATTTTCTCTAGCTCCACCTGGTTATGGTCTACAATATTTTCTCTAGCTCCACCTGGTTATGGTCTACAATATGTTCTTTAACTACCCCTGTTTATGGTCTACAATATATTATATAACTCCCGCTGTTAGTGGTCTACAATATTTCTCCCAACTCCTTGTGTTTATGGTCTACAGTGTATTGTATAACTTCCTATGTTTATGGTCTACAATGTATTGTATAACTTCCTGTGTTTATAGTATAAAATATATTGTATAACTCCCTGTGTTTATAATCTACAATGTATTGTATAACTCCCTGTGTTTATGGTCTAGAATATATTATATAACTCCCTGTGTTTATGGTCTACAATGTATTGTATAACTCCCTGTATGAATGGTCTAAAATATATTGTATAACTCCCTGCGTTTATGGTCTAAAATATATTGTATAACTCCCTGTGTTTATGGTCTAAAATATATTGTACAATTCCCTGTGTTTATGGTCTACAATGTATTGTATAACTCCCTGTGTTTATGGTCTACAATTTGTTCTCTCGCTTCCTGTGTTTATGGTCTACAATATGTTGTCTAACTCCCTGTGTTCGTGGTCTACAGTATGTTCTCTGTGGTCTACAATCTGTTCTCTAACTCCTTCTGTTCATAGCCCACAATCTATGACCCAGCTTCTATGATCCACCATCTGTTCCCTGGCTCCCTCTTTTTCCTCTTGTGATTTTTTTTTACTTTCTTTATGAGCTCCATGGATGAAGAGTTTAAAAAAAAATAACAAAAGTGCTTCTGGCCACATTAATAGGATTCTCCGCTGTGTAGATAAATGGCACTTGCTTCTTGTTTTTGTATTTTTAAATTCGTTTGTCGTAAGTGGGCACCCCATCTCTTCAACACTTCCTATTTCTTGATGGATTCAAGCAGCACTGTTGGAAGTTTTGGCTCCGTATGGAGCCCTAAGGGTGGGTGTTTCAGGAGATGGTGGGGGAGGATTTGAAAAGCGACTGACAAGTCTTGTGGGTTCTACGGTACGGGGATACCGTCAGCTGGTAAGTTGGCACTGAAAGTATGTTTGAAACGAGTCGTCTAGGAGTTTCGTATAATCTGAACCAAGACATCAGCTTCTTTCTGGCTTCGGTTAGAATAAATTGGATCTACGGTACTGTTGAGTATGAGAGTGAATTTATTACGTCACCATCTGAAGTGGATTTTATTTTTTTAGTGTCGTTTTCTTTCTACACGTTGGGATTATGCGCCTGTGTACTAATTACGCTAATGGTTTTAGCTATTAAAAAGTTTATATTCTGAGGAAGTGTACCAGAAGAACCATTTTGGTAAAACCACCCTCAGTACACCCGACTGAGACTCGGAACTTTGATCTCCCCATCATCAGCAGTCTCTAATCTACTGCGAGAGTGGCACGTTAGACTATGCGGCCACCGAATCGGGTAACTGCAGTGTTAAGCCTTGTATTAAAATCCAAGATTACCATATTGATGGGAGAAAAAAGACCAGGGCTGCCCTTAGCAAATTTCGTCTGTGGGACTTCGGGTTACCTGCCTCGCCCGCCCACCCCGAACCCCCTAGATTGTTAAAAACTGTAATTTTTGTTTAGTATTATTATAGTAGTTAGCCCACACATACCAATTTTCGGATTTATTAGGTATGAGAAAATACCTAATAGGTTAATACATGTAATAACTTGCTAGGAACCGTGTTTTTATAGGCTTACATATGAGTATACGGCCAAACTGAGCGAGCGAGCGAATAAAAAATAAAATAGAACACATTGGTTTTGATGAGAGGTGGTCACACTGGAGCGAGCGCGCTTGAAAGATAGAACTGATTTTATTTTCCAACGCTCGCGCTCGAGCCGGAACAGTATAGTTTACAGGCGCTTGGCAATACTATTTAGTGTGCTAAGAAAACCTCTCAACTTGACATGATATTAGACTTTTTTTATTATCATTGATAGGTTTAGCACACTTGCTACTAACAGCCTAATTTAATTGGTAAAACCATAAGCAATGTGTGTGTGTGTGTGTGTGTGTGTGTGTGTGTGCGCGCGCGTGCGTGTGAGTCCGATATGTTAATATTTCAATATTATAATTAAAGTAGGCCTATACAAATAAGAATCACCACTAACTCCTACTTTTTCTTTTTTATAAACATATTTATATATATATGAAAATAGGTTCGGCAAAACTCCGAACATTACTCTGTGTGCGCGCGCGCGTGCGCTTGAGTGTGCATGCACACACACAGTAATGTTCGGATTCTCACCGAGCCAATGTTCATCATTTTAAAAATAAGTGGTACAGTGCATCACACAGAAACTTCTCGTGCATTTTCCTAAAAATGGAGATATTGACTCAAAATTCGTAAGATATGTGAAACAAAATAATAAATATATGTTTAGCAGAAACATTCCAGTAAATAGCATAAATACCAGAGTTACAGAAACATATGGAGAAAATAGTAACATCTTTGTTTACCAGTGAGTATAGAGATAATCAACTCCCAATTTCACAGACTTCACTTTGAAAACTATACTTTTTAATATCCTAGCAACGATTGCTTTTTTTATAAAATTATAATTTAATTTAAAAGTTATTTTATCATTTATAGTAATACAACTTTGCAATGATAAGTTATTTCGTATCGCCAATAGCTGCTTAGATATGATCAAAATTGAATATATTTGCCAACAAAGTACCCTGAGGTCATTTTCCTGCAGGAACAAGATTCACCATTTTGTTTGTAATGTTAAGACAGTTCTTAGTTACGAATTGTAAGTAAAATCGCTTGAGCCGTGATCGAGAAAATCGAAATTTTTTACTCTTTTGGCCATTTAGTAAACTACCCATAATTTTAAGGTTAGATAGCTACTTTCAAAAACTCCTTGGGGGAACTTTAATAAATTCCTATATACCAGGTTTTCATCTCAATCAGTAAAATGGTTTCGGCTTTAGGCCGAGATACGAACACACAGACAGATGAAAACCCTTCTTTTTTCTGTTTCAGGAAACGTTGGCATTTATCAAAATCTCGAGTTCGATTTTTTTTTTTTTTTACAATCGAAATCAATACTTCTCTCTCTCAGGGTTTATAAATTTAAAACTAAACCCAAAAAAACAAAAAATGTGACCATTTTTTTAAAAAATATTTGATAATTTGAGGTATTTAACGTTCACTTTCTAAACCAGCAGATTATATCAGCGTTTGAGAATTTCTATGAACCAGTGCGAAATATTCTACCAATTTTGCTGAACAGGTATTTTCACATACCTTCCATTGTTCTTTTACGTGCCAGTCACAATCGACATGTAATTGATGGCTTTATTTCCCCTCCGAAGGTAGTTGTACTACGGATTTTTATCGTTCAAGAAAAATCCCCTACCTGAGCTGGGTCTGAGCCCACGAACATTGGATCCTGAGGCGAACATCTTACCCCAAGACCATCGAGGTCGAATTTAAATTAATATACTTTCCAATTATCATTTATATAACTTTAAGGTTACAGTTTAAGAGCTATTGTTACAAAATTGACGTGATACATCAACGGGCCAACTAGTATTCTATCTATACAATGGTGCAGTTCGTTTGTCTGTCATGATCATTGCGCGATATACGCCACATGGAAAGATCTGCAATTATTAAAATTAGTAGCGCCTGTGCATGAATGTGTGCACCTCATTACCAGAATTTTAAAAGTTTTATCATATTTTTTTTATTAATTAAAAACTGAGTTGGGCCCTGGAATACGAAAGGCGTATACGCACTAACTTTTAAATTACCTTCCACGTACAGTCATTAAACTAAAAACATCTCTCCATGGAAACGTCTGATAGTTCAGCTCTTCCACGTACAGCCATTAAACTAAAATCATCTCTCCCTGGAAACGCCAGGTAGGCCTACTTCAGCTAGTTGTTCAATAATAGTAGCTAACCAGGTTGTAGAACGAGCTCCGGACATTTACGTGTGTAGGTGACCCGCTCGCTCGCCTGTGTGACGGGTGGTATGTGGTAGATATTCCAAGGGGACAAGCCCCTCAAATGGTATTCACCGCAAATAGATGCTGTACCCTGCCTGATATTAGTAGATTCCTTGTAGCCTATTTACAAATAATTCCCAAGCGCGCGTGTGTGTTATACCTAGGGATGGCACATTTCCCATAATATATTTATATATTTAGACATGGGGACACACATACGGGCATGGGGACAGACATATGGACATGCAATAGACGAACATGGGGACAGACATACGGACATGGGGACAGACAGATGGACATGCAATAGACGAGCATGGGGACAGACATACGGACATGGGACACATATATGGATATGGGGACAGACATACGAATATGGGGACAGACATACGGACATGGGAACAGACATACGGGAATGGGGACAAACCTACGAATATGGGGACAGGCATACGGACATGGGGACAGACATACGGACTTGGGGACAGACATACGGACATGGGGACAGACATACGGACATGGGACAGACATATGGACCTGGAGACAGACATACGGACATGGGACAGACATATGGACCTGGAGACAGACATACGGACATGGGACAGACATATGGACCTGGAGACAGACATACGGGCATGGGGACAGACATACGAACATGGGGACAGACCTACGAATATGGGTACATACATACGGATATGGGGCAGACAAACACACATGAAGACAAATACACAGACATTGGGACATGAAAACAAGGAACAGATATACATACCTGAGAACAGAGTCGTACGTGGGGACAGACTAATATGAAGATGGACAGAATTTTAAAACCAACCTTTTTTTTTCTTCTTGAGACAACATAAAACGTAAAATTCATCATAATCTCAAGCTAGAACACTTTCGCGGTTACGAAACAAAACTAAAGGGTTGAACTTGTTGATATTATATACAGACAGGATTCAAGTGCCGCTAAAGTTTCTCCCACCAATCACGCCCAGAGTTGACAAACCAGGTCGTGCAATGCTAACCGTCATCGTCCTCCTTGGTATGTCACTAGGACGAGGGGGAGGGAGGGGTTCAAGTTGGTGTACACTCCGTGCGCCCTCAAAGGTGGCGGGCAGTCTCTCCTTGAAATATTACACTATGGACCTATCTTTTAAGTTGCGCCATGATGGAACCACGCAAGGTAAGCTTGCTACACCCTGATTTCAATAGGAAGCCCACTTTCTACCACCAACATTGAAATTTCACTAAAATTTGGCACTCAAGAAATATTTCTTATTTCGTTTATTAATTTATATATTTCATCTAAAAGTTATTGACAGCTTCCAATGATACTTATGAATTATTTTATATAATACTATATAACTTATATTTATACTGGTAATAAAACGGCGAACTAAGAATGTAAATACAACAATACTATTTATTTTCTTCGTTGTGAAAACCGGAGTTTCAACTTTTCATATAACGGTCCTCCAACGAAAATTTCAGACAAAGGGCGGTATTTAAAAACAAGACCGAGGAAAAATGAAGTTGGAGAAAAGTATAAGGTGCGATGATTTGCAGAAAAGTAGAGAGAAAATCAACTCGCTTTCGACTCTACTCCACCTTCTCTTTCGCTCATTCTCGTTCCTACATACCACCGCTTTACCTTTCAGGGTAACCAAAGGGTGCATTCGTCGCGGTAGCCGTTTGAGAAACCGCAGTGTGTGTGCTCTCCCAAACTTGAGAGCGAACCTTACCCGAGCTTTCGGATGAAATTCCTATCTCCTTTCTCGTCTTTCACCTTCCCCCCCACTTCGTCTGTTCACCCCTTTAAATGCTTTCACAGTTTACGCAACCTCTTTTATACAGGCCTCAGTGGAATTGCCATAGTAAGAACCTTTAACAGCATCTTTCATATTTTAAACTAATTGGGTAGGGATGAGGAAGGAAGAATTATAGTAGGCTGCTTAGGTAGTTGAGATATTGTCAATCAGGTTAAATATTGATAAAACCTTTGTCAGTACAAAAGTCTGTTGCTTACTGGAAATAACACAAAACTATTTTCTTCTAGAACCTTCCCCCTTCCCCTCCGCATTATTATTTTCAACACACATATTGAAGAATCATCATAGACTCTGCCATAAAACATGAGTGACTATCGACATTTTTATGAGGAATAAATTAAATTTTCAAAATAAAATATAGCCTATATTACTCACTGATAATGTAGCTTTATATTGGTGAAAGAATTTTTAAAATCGGTCCAGAGTTTATCCATTACAAACAAAAAACAAACAAAAAATCTTTCCTTTTTATAATATTAGTGTAGATGACCTTGTCGATACATAATATATAGACTTGTCAACATTGTTTAAAATATTAACTTTCCACTCTGAAAAGTTCAAAGATCCAAGTATTTTGGTTGATCATTAATACTTAAAACCAAAGGTAACTGGAATAGGAGCATAAAATATATATTTGCGAATAAAATTGTGTGACTTAATAAAGGATGTCACAACACACATTGTATTGCTCTTGCCCTGTTTGTTCTCCTATTGCCAGACAGTTCCGCCCAGGAACGTTATAAACTTACATCGTTTCTGGCGTTTATGTATTTCCGCTCGATTATTCTAGCGCCTTCGAAGTTTAGTGTAGGGAGAGTGGTGAACCCTTTAGAATAAAACACCTCAGGCCACACAGCTTGAATTTGGGCCCCACCCTTCCCTACACCAGAAAACCAGGGGATAAGAAACTGCCACCAGAGTCCTCTTCTCCAACGATGCGTATATTTTGGCTAAAAGTATTTATCTTTTGGTTATATATATCTAAATAGGTAACTGTATATTTATTAAAAAGAACTACGTTCATCCCTAAGGTTTGTTTATGGGTTGATCTTAAGGGATAAGTTAAATCGAGTAGGTTTTTAAAAGGATTGCGTAGATTTCTCACAATATTGACCTAATATACTTAAACTAGGTTTCCGTCTAGCTCTAAATGCATTTTATGTATAATCCATTTTTGTAACTTGAGTTACATTTCAAATTCCTTTTTAAATAATTTTTCGTAATACTTTTAAACCCCGTTTAGTGACAGAATGGTCTAAGGTGTCATTCTCGTGTTATACTGGCCTACTGTTGATGGTAAGATCGTAGTCTGAATCCCATTAGGGTCAATTGAAGGTGTATTTTTCCCTAATTGGTTTCCTACTCTTCTTCTATGCAAATGTGTGTATACCGGTCCTCACGAATCGTGGAGTAAAAATTAAATTCTTAATGAATTTGTTCAGAATGGAAATTGGAGGTTAGGTTAGGGGCTAGGAGTTGAATTAAATTAAAGATTTTTCCAAAATGTATGTGCGCTGGCTGACAGATAAACTTTATTCCGCAATTCGATTGAACCCTAATTGAATGCTTGATGACAGGCATACTTTATTCCACAATTCTAGTGCTCTCGGGTAAACTACGTCTAAAATGCTTCCTTTAGCATCTCTAGCCCTTTGGAGTAGTTATCATATATGCGTACAACCTGAACAGTTAGTAAGACACGGTGATAAAAAAAAAACTCTAAATACCTACATATTTTTCATTGCCGTTTTCTTTGTTAACGATGTTTAAACATATCACTCTTTACTCCAAGTGTTTCATAGCCGAATCAATTATGATTATCATTTTTAGGGCATGCTAAATTCTCGATTATCACGTCCTGAGTCCTTTTAATCTTTTTAAGAGAGTTTAAAAGCTCTGACAATTTTTTCCTTCACCCTTGTCAGCTATTTTAACCTTCTTTTCATTAACTTAAGCGCTTGTCATCACTAAAAATCTCTTGAAAGTATTCGCTTAGGCGGAAGAAAAAAATTAAATCACTACGTTGTATAATGTTTTAATATCATTACATTAAATTTTTTTTCTCTCTCTTTAAAGCAAGGAATTACGTAAACAGACTTTCAGAAAGAAATAAAAAACGTGAGAGACTGGAATGACGTTAGGACAGTTAAGTTTTTTTTTTCCTTCTTTCAGGAATGCTGTCGCTTGAGTGAAAAAAAAAAGTAAAGAGTATATTTTAATTGCTTGTTCGTTGCAAATTCTCATGCCATTCGCAGATGCCGACCTTTTTTTTTATCACAAATGAAATCAAATTAATTAATAAACGGACACATTTTTTGTAGTTAATCTTTGTTTTTTCTTGTTTTTAATATATTATTTATGCTCATATCACTTCTGGGGAGTTTACCAGATTTGACCATATTCTGTGACCTTATTGTCTTAAGGCACTACTCTGCTAGTTACGAGATCGACTTCAAATCTCGGTCGGGTGTACTAAGGTGTTGTTTTTTCAAAAAAAAAAAATCAATTTTTCCTCTATGCAAATGTTGATACGTTTCCTCTAAATATAGCCTTCCTAATATTTAATACCATTAGCGTAATTAGTACATGAGCGTATAGCCCAAAAGGGTAGTAAGACTTGGAGCTAAAAAAAAACTATTTTTGATTTAAAGATTTCTTTTATACACCGTTTGTTCATTTAAGTCCCATGTATTTGTCGTTATTCTCAAAAAAAACTCAAGTAATTTATTCGAATATTTGTTTGCAACTTTTTATTTAAGTGAATTACTTTATATATTTACCATGTCTTACTATCTGTTCAGGTTATACTCATATGTGATGATTACTCTAATAGGGTAAGAGTGACCTGGTGGTTTAGGGGTAAGGTGTCGGACTTTTGTGCTGCGGGTCTGGGGTTCAATACTCGGTCCCGGCACAGATTTATCTGATTGCCAAACCCTTCCTTCACCTCTGACAAGACGTGTATTAATCACAACTTGTGAATGTGTGGAAGCCAGGCCTCCGACGTGGTTCGGATTCCATGGTCCTCCATTACATCTCACGACCAGCCTACCATCACAAATTGGAGTAAGTGCTTATAACCCGAACGGGTAGTAATACGTGGTGCTAATAATAATAATAATAATAATAATAATATAATAGGGTTGGGATGAGGAAGGAAGCATTCAGAAGTAATCTACCAAGATTTGCGTGGAAGGAGAGTGAGAAAACGTTTAGGGAAAACCACCCTCATTAGACCCAAGTGAGATTCAAACCCCGATCTCCCAGTCTTCAGCAGGCCAATCTAGCACGAGAATAATGCTATAGACTATTATGCCACTGAAGTGTGTTTTAAATAAATATATGAATAGAATTAGGAGTTTGTTTGTCTGTCAAGAACATTGTGCAATATCTACCCCACGTAGCGGTCTGATTATTTTTTTAACGATTAACCTTTGCGTACGAAATTGTACACCTCGAAGCCAAAATTTTAAAATTTTTATTAGATTTTTTTAAGTAATTTAAAAATATTTTTCCTGAGAAATGGTGGAGTAGCTTACTTCCGCTAGTCAATTATATATTAGTATAAATACTCTACTGACTTTTTGTCTCATCCAACGTAGTTTAGCATCAGTTAGTTAAAACTTATAACCTGTCAGTTAAACAATTCTTCGTTAACTTTCTTAGAAGGTTCGTCCAAAGCCAAGCAAAGACATAACACTAGGCCGTGTAAAATAAATTCATTGAGTGAAAAATCAGTGATTTGTTTCAGCTTGAAGCAAGTTTTAGAAAATGCAGACATATTTTCTAAAGGTCAAACTTAAAACATTTAAGCCTAACTTAATTACAATTTTTTTAGGTAGTATTAACGGCGATAAATAAACACCAATAATGATAATAAAGCTATATATTTCCAATGGTGACAGTCATAACTATTTTTGTGTGTTTTTTCTCAACTTGCTTCTTACCGTAACTAAACACGTATGGTATAAACACACATATGTATACATATAGGCCTGCATTACAGACATATATACATACTACCGTTTCTAAAGTATTCTTAGCATAAATATATATCCCCTTTTGTTTTCATTTTAATTTAATACATAATTGTAGACGTTTTCCAAACCATTTAAATTGGAGTTTTAGAAAATAAAGTATAGATAATAATTAAAACACTATTTATAAATAATCATTAAAAAACTTTTTTACCACGTTTATTTCTCTTGCCTTATTTTAAATCCGACCCTTTTCACTCTCTTGCCCTGAGTGAATGTAAATTTAAATCTTTTCCAGTAAAAAATGAGGCCTCCAAAAATTCGACGGATTCTTTTGGAGTGTTTGAAACCTCTGATTTCATTCCATAGTACAACACTTTTTCCTTACTATTAGTGACTATCTAATGCAATATGATTCAGAGGATGAATTTGAAGGGAACATACCAGTACATTTTTGCTAGCGGAGATTTTTTAATTTTTTTTATTAGCGTCTTACTACATATACACTCGATCCGAATTTAATCACACGCTTTGGTGGCCGAGTGGTTTAAGGCGTCCCTTTCTCATTATAATAGATTACTTAAGAAGGAAAGATTGGGTTTAGAATTCCGCTCGGATGTAAGTGGGGAGTATTTTCCCCAAAAGTTTTTCCACTCTCTCTCCAATAAAATATGGGTACATTTCCTCTAAATTTTATCTTTAGCAATACAGACTAATTTGTGTAAATATATACGTACAGCCTGAACAGGTCATATGGTGCATTGTCTTAAAATAAAACTACTTTAAGATGGGATGGGATTGAAGAGGGGTAGTTTAGAAGAAGTGTAACTGTATTTTTGTGAATGGAAAGGTGGATTTTTTAAAAAAATATGGAAAGTACTGGCGATCTTGACGCCTTATATTGTATAAACACCGTTGTTGTTAATCGTAATCATAAAGTTTTGGGTATCATTATCTGAGAGAAATGAATATATCTGGAACATTCATGAATTTAAACTATCCTCGGACCATCCTTAGCACGGATAATCGAATCTATGCTCAAACTTTATTTTTGTAATACAGAAGATGATTATATCATAACACACCTTTTAAAACTAACTTAATTATAGCAAAGACACAACATCCAATCCCCACACTTGTTTACGAATCCTAATTTTTGGAGGAAAAAATATGAACATAAGAGCAAATAAGAATATATAACATGCGCGTCAGTGGCCGCATGGTATAAGGCGCTACTCTTGCAATAGACTTGACTGCCGATGACGGGGAGATCGTGGTTCTTGGGGGTGGTATTTCCTATATGATCTCCCACTCCACGCAAATGCAGGTACACTGCCTCTAAATTCAACCTTCCTCATTTTTATACCATTGGCATAATCAGTAGGCCTATATAAGTGTATAAACTGAATGGGTAGTAAAACGCGGTACAACAAAATAGAGGCATATAACAGATTAGTAGAAAATTAATGTCGCTAAAATGCATTCATAATAACATTCATAAAATTAATGTTAAATTAATGGTCTGGGGTCTGGTTGATAAGTGCTAACTATTAACTATGTTGGGATTGGACCATCAATAAGTAGTATTAGTCCTCTCAAACAAATCAAATTCAATTTTTTTTAAAGAAAAAAACCAATATATATATAAAATTAGAATTTTGTATCCGATATTATCCTTAATCTTCGACTCTACAATATCCCTAAGTATTCGAGGGTTTCAAGGATTCAAGACAAACCTATTTCTAGGCTTTTTTTCCCTGCAATATTAAAAACCGACCCGTCTTGGTGGCGTAGTTAGCTAACGTGCTAGTTTCCTGTTGAGCTAGACTGCCGAGGACGGGGAGATCGAGATTCGAATCTTACTCGGGTGAACTGGGGGTGGTTTTCCCTAAATTGCTTTCCACTCTACCTCCACGCATATGCGGGTTCACATCCTCTAAATGCAACTTTCCAAATTCCTAAACCCCTATCCCCGAATGGTTAGTAAGACGCGGTGCTAGATAAAAATAATAAAATTAAAAACTGCATTGCGGCTTCTTGAAAGTAAACACGAAACCTAACATAATATATGCAATTTATAAAGCGAATTATTCAAGTGGGTACAATGGCGCGTGATTTCGTGATCGGTACGGAACGGGGCTTGTAAAATTGTAGGCTATACAATGTCGAGGGGAGCTGTGAAATCGTGTGTAGTGGTTCTAGCGACAAACATTCTGACCGCGCGCGGCAAAGCGCACGGATTCCTGCTCTTTTTTTTTTTATTATTAAATTTGTTTTATAGTGTGAAGTCGGCCGCGATTGCTTGTAACAT
>CABFOV010002316.1:41011-58867 GCA_902141375.1 Timema poppense | reverse complement strand
AGATTTATCTGATTACCAAACCCTTCCTTCACCTCTGACAAGACATCTTGTGAATGTGGGGAATGCCAGGCCTCCACCGTGGTTCGGATTCCACGTTAAACTGTAGGTCCTTCATTTCATCTCACAATCACCCTACCATTACACATTAGCGTAAGTGCGTATAACCCGAACGGGTAGTAAGACGCGGTGCTAATAATAATAATAATATAACTTAACCTAACCTAACTTAGTCTACAAATGAACCTAGCCCGTTGTACGTAATGAACGGGTTAAGGGAAGGGTGCAAATCTTAAAACATTGTAGTGGGGTTTGCAACTGCCATAAACATTGGCATGTGTATAATCAAACCTAACTTACAGCGGTAGAAATAAATCATACTTACATCCTTGCCATATATATATATATATATATATATCTTGGCTTAGCCAAGTAAATTGAATAGAGGAAGTAAGAGTGTGGTATGGCAAGGAGATAGTGTACAGTAGCCCCGTGGCTTCTTTGGTGCTGACTGACAGCTCACAGCTGACTTCTGACATTCAACATTTAGCTATATACCTAAGTTTTAACTGTCAGAAGTGACAGCTGCTAAACACATGTTTTTACAGATCATATGGTTCGGCGAAGGGATACATAATGTTGTCTGGTAACGTTTCAAAACTGTGAGCTGTCAGTCAGCACCAAAGAAGCCATGGGGCTACTGTAGCCACCTGCATTTAGGGTTAAGTGTCTGAACTCAAAACCCACGATCAAATCTCTTTTCGATTGCAAGTCCCATTGACCTCCAACCCTCCACGTAACATCGAAAATTTAAGGCTGAATTACATATCAGATGATGTATGAAAGTAACTTAAGTCAACTTTACCCGCTTAGAATGTAGAATGGTCAAGGGCGTCATTCTCTCAATAGACTGGACTGTCGATTACGGAGAGATCGGGGGTCAAGTCCTGGTTGGGTGTACTGAGAATGGTTTTTCTACTATGCTTTTACATTCTCCCTCCACACAAATGTGGCTAAACTTTTTATCTAAACTCTACCTTACTCATCACTAACACATTAAAGTAATTAGTAGATACACGTACAACTCGGATGGATATTGAGACAAATAGATGAAAGAGTTAACTTATATGGAACTTTTTTTTATTCCGCGATTATATTATAGAATTGTCACTGTGATTAAATCTAAAAAAAAAAGCACTACGTCCTACTAAAACATTAGGGTTACACGTTTATGTACTAACTACGCTAATGGGCTAGGCATGAGGAAGGTTGAATTTAGATTAAGTGTACCCACACTTGCGGAGAGAGAGGGAGTCGGAAATAATTTTGGAAAAAAAAAACCTCAATACACCAGACCGAGATTCGAACCCCGATCTCCCCGTCATCGGCAGTCTAATCTAACATGAGAGTGACGCCTTAGACGGTACGGCCACAGGAGCAGGTCAAAAAAGATGTTCTTAGTATCTTCTGCTCCATGGTCGAACAGAACTAAACAATATGTTTGTTGAGGCCATCAGTACCTACCTGCCTGCTATTATGTAAACAAACGACAAGCTAAGGCCGTCTCGCTTAGGTTTCTAACAGTTAACATATTAAATGGAGAGTCTCAAGTAAAGACCACATGCTTGAAGCGGTCGTGCTTCAAGGTACAGCCTTCTCAAGGTGAACTACCTCCTCCAACAAAATATTGTTAAAGTCAAGTAGGTGTGAAGGGGAAACTACATACCCGTCATCTTTGGCCGCGATCACTTCACTTCGGACACTGGCTCTCATATTCGCGCGTTTCTCGTAAACAAAGGGAAGGTCACCCTGTCGGTACAGTCACATAGATATAATAGCAGTGCCGCGTCTTACTGCCCATTCCGGTTATACTTTTAGGTACTAATTACGATAATGGATTAGGAATTGGGAAGGTTGAATATAGAGGAAGTGAACCCCCATTTGCGTTGAGGGAGAGTGGAAAACCACTTAGGGGAAAACCACTCCAAACTTCACCCGAGCCAGATTTGAACCTCGATCTCCCTGTCCTCAGCAATCTAACTCAACGTGAAAACTAGCGCGTTAGCTAACTACGTCACCGAGGCGGGTCTACATAGATAAACATTTTACTCCCGTGCTCACCACGAGGTGAGGAAGGACTTTTGTTATATTCCTGTCACTGCTGAAGAAGAGTAATTTTCTACAATCCAATTTCATATGAAAGGACAGTTTAGAAAATATAAACTATTTCGCTATAGGTGTTTATTCTATCTATAAAAATTGGCAGCTGCATATCACATGCCTTGACGTATGAATACGTGAAAGTAGATGTATAATATAGTAACTTTTCTAGTTGTTGGATTAGAAAGATGTTCTTTTAACAGCATAAACAAAATACTTACGGATAGATAAGCTCATAGATAATTTTAAACCCGCGTTTTAATTTATTCCCGCTTAGCAAAATATATATTGGTCACCCGCTTCAGTGACCGCATGGTCTAACGCGCTAGGCTCGCAATATACTAGACTGATGATAACAGAAAGATAGGGGTTTGAATCTCGTTCGGGTGTACAGAGGGTGGTTTTTCCAAAATAGTTTTACATTACCCATCCAAAAAAATGCGGGTGCATTTCCTAGATATAGCCTTCCTGATACCTAAAACTATTAGCGTGATTGTTTTATAAGCGTATAACCCAAACGGTCAGTAAGTCGTGGTGGTAAAAATGACCCCAGTAATATTTTCTCACCCCCTCGGTCCATATTTGACCAATCATACATAGTCACTGCACTACAAACCTCACATGGGGACTGTATTTCCGTCGATAACTGACCAATAAATGTCTTATTGAGTGATGAGAATACATCATTGGTACAAATTAAACCTAGCTCTTCTTACCTTTGACCCGCCTCGGTGGCGTAGTTGGCTAACGCGCTTGTCGTGTTGAGCTCAACTGCAGAGGACGGGGAGATCGAGGTTCGAATCTCGGTCGGGTGAACTGGGGTGGTTTTTCCTAAATGGTTTTCCACTCTCCCTCCACGAAAATGCGGGTTCACTTCCTCTAATTAAACCTTCCCAATTCCTAATCCATTAGAGTAATTAGTACTTAAAGCGTATAACCCGAACGGGTAGTAAGACGCGGTGCTAAATATTATTATAATATTAAATCTTACCTTTGAAACTCTCCACGCCACGCCACTGATGTTTACAGTGCCTCTCACTCAAACGCAAGGCTGCTGCAGCAAAACTTAGGCTAGCAAGTATACCGAGTTGAATATATCTTAACCAAAAGAGACGTAAACAGTACTCAGTAAAATAAAAAGATTTTTTGTTATTTTTAACTCTACCATTTATATTTGAAATTTGTACCTTCTTAGAGTAATTATTACTGTCCAGATTTTGATTATATGATTATCGATTTACTTTTTATGCGTCACAGGCAGCTCTCATGCACACATAAACTAAGCTCATGGTCCTCCGGTTGTATAAATGTAAATTATATATTAAAAATATATTTTTTTAAACGATTTTGGATTTTTAAAAGGGCTATGGAGTATGATTTGGAAGCAGTTTTGGATGGAGTCCGAGTCGATAAAAATGTATCGATACTGACTCCGGCCTCAAAATAAAAACTCGTATTATAACTATACATGGTAAATATATCATATTATTCGTATGCTTTTGTTCCAATATTTGTAATTTGTATTGACAGATTAATTTAAATATAAATTCACAATGCCAAAGAAACTTCCCCTGAGGTAATTTATATTGGATAATTTTACTACAGTAATTTTATCATTACAATTAATATACTTCAGCCATTTCTGATGAAGTCGTTTGGAGTCTAGGTCTTGGTGTACCAACTCAGCAGCCCTGATTAATAAGTCATATTTTCATGTTTTGATAAAAAAAATTAGACACTTTTAGGTATTATACTTCCTACTATATATTTTGTAAATATATCGATACTTAAACATAATATCTTACACACAGTTATCAAAATAACAAGATAATGTAGGTTCTAAATGAACTTTAGAATGTTCTTTATTTTTTTGGTTGGACAATACGCATTCCTGGTGAAACAGTGTGACTAAATAGGATATATTTATGTGGGAGGGGCTACCTATGGTTTATGAAGCAGGTATTTATAAACCCCTGTTCATGAGAAGTACAATAGTTTATTTCCTGAAGGTTTTTCGTTGCAAACTTAGCTATTTCATATTATTTTAGTTGAAAAATGACACCCGAACCCGAGAATCAAACTCGGGACTTTCGGCTTAGTACGCCAATGCCTTAACCACTGAGCTAACCAGGAATAATCCCGCGCCCAGGGTCATTCTTCAATCATATTTTAAGGCAGAGTCTGTGATTGATGTGCGGAAATCTTCAGCTACATAACGAGTGGTCGATTAAGATCAGATAACGCAGCCACCATCGACTCGGTAGTTGGCTTTTTTTCTGCCAATAGTACAATTATAACTGTATGAATGCGATTAGATAGTTAATTTGTCATATTTGTTAATTACAGTTATATCCACATATAAATATATTCTTTTAATTGAAAAATGACACCTGGACACGGAAATTGAACCCGGGACTTTCGGCTTAGTACACCAATGCTCTGACCACTGAGCTATCCAGGAATGATTTTTCAATTTAAATAATATATTTATATGCGGCTATAACCATAATGTTCAAACATACTAGTTTTGATCCATCCTATATATTACGGTGCCCGCCTCTTTGTGGAACAGTCCCTGCACCTTCCTCCGGAGGTCCGCCCATGTAGCGCGCCTCCGTTGTGGAATTGCAGTCCATCCGGAAGGTCCTTCCCCCTCCCCCTCCATTTATTTGAATAATATAATGATGAAATATAATATTCATGTAGCCAAAATGTTAAAATAAACATTTTCCTTTTGTTTACCTCTTTCCTCCTCTATTTTTGATTAATTAATTCTACAAAGAAAAACACAATGAAAACGTAGGCCTACTGTTCATTGTGGATTATGTTGCATTATATCTATATTTAGTTGAAGTATTTAACGTTCACTTTCTGAACCCACTGATTATATCAGCACACGAGAATGTCTATTAGTGAGAGTGAAAGGGCTTCCAATTTTGCCGGGAAAAATATTCTCACATACCTTCCAGAGTTATTTTATATGCCACAATCGACATGGAACCGACGGTTTTATTTACACTCCGAATAAAGTTGTGCACGTTTAAGAAAAATCCGTCGACCCCGGCTGAGTTTGAACCCACAAACATCAGGTCCTTTTGCGAACACTTTACTTCTAGACCACCGAGGTCTACTATTATTATACTACTATATTATTATTTAGCACCGCGTCTTACTACCCGTTCAGGTTATACGCTTTAAGTACAAATTACGCTAATTTATTGGGAATTGGGAAGGTTGAATTAGAGGAAGTGAACCCGCATTTGCATGGAGGGAGAGTGGAAAACCATTTAGGAAAAACCACCCCCCAGTTCACCCGACCGAGATTCGAACCTCGATCTCCCCGTCCTCGGTGGTATACTACTATAAAGCCACATGGCTGACTCACTCACTGACATTAATGTTTATCCACTTCCAGACGAGCTAGAAACTTGAAATTTGGCAAACTTATAGCTTATAGCCTGTAACCATGGGAAGATTCTAAAAGGTTTTTTAAAAAAATGCAACCCCCGAAAAAATCAAAATGTCCGAGCAACTTTAAAGTTACCCGCCTCGGTGGCGTAGTTAGCTAACGCGCTTGCCGTGTTGAGTTCGACTGCTGAGGAAGGGGAGATCGAGGTTCGACTCTCGGTCGGGTGAACTTGGAGGTGTTTTTCTTCAATGGTTTTACACTCTCCCTCCACGCAAATTGCGGGTTCACTTCCTCTAATTCAACCTTCCCAATTCCTAATCCATTAGAGTAATTAGTACTTAAAGCGTATAACCTTAACGGTTAGTAAGACGCGGTGCTAAATATTATTATAACTTTAAAGTTGGTGCAGACCTTTCTTTGGAGGTCTCTTGTGGTTAAACGGTAAGACCTATCAAAAAACGGCTCTGGAATTATATTAGCTTACATCCACTTGAAAATAAAACGCACTAGGAGTTTGGGGGCGTAGCCCCCAACGAGCAAAGTAAGTCTCAATATAAATGTGCATTTCATCCCGGGACCCCATTAGATTAACTATTATAATATAAGTATAGCCGTAAGATTCAATGATATAAAGGTTTCAATATGTAAAGGGTAGACTGCCGATGACAGGGAAATTGGGGTTTGAATCCCGGCTGGGTGCAGCCTACTGAGGATAGTTTTTTTCCAAAATGGTTTTCCAAGCAAATACGGGTATATTTCCTCTAAATTTGAACCTTCCTCATCTTTAACACATTAGTGTAATTAGTACATTTGCGTATAGCCTCAACAAGTAGTAAGACGGTGCTGCTAGAAAAAGGTTTTTTTTAAATTGCTTGTTTGAAATATGAAAATGCATTATTTCCTAGTTTTTGTTTACACATATAGGGCTTTTTTTTATGTAAGTTTAAAGTAATTTATTTTAATTATTTTAAATGCCATTATATTAGTATTTCTTTCTGACCATTTTCGGGTCATTCAAATCTTAGCCCTGATCATTATAATCACTTAAAAAAAGTAGACATAGAGATATAACCTCTACAAACATTGCGACCACATTCAAAATACCCCAGGACCCGTAGGTTGTATATCACTGTGTTATATAATCAAGAAGTCATGTGTGCTGACCGCTATACCAACAACGTCTCGTTATACCAACAATGTTCTCTTGAGAAAAAAAAAAAAAGAAGTTGGACTTACTAATTAATGGATGTCGGATGGCTATTCCTCTTCGTGTTTAGTGAACTCATTTACTGGCCTTTTCAAGGCTGACTTCTTTTTGCTGTGTGTGTGTGTGTGTGTTTGTGTGTGTTAGTGTGTGTACCAAGTCACTCGTTAGGACTATATAGATTCAAGGTGAGGGTATATTGAAACTTAGTTAAGGGAAGTATTTTTGGAGTTTTTATATCAACAAATTTTTTTGGTCATGTTAAATCGGATAATTCTCCATTTGAAACACAAGAGTTTAATTTTGTGCACATGGTGATATCGACAGTTGTAGAATATATATCAAGGGTTTCCAGGAATTTAATGACAACTTTTTCTCTTATTTTAAAAAGTTTCTCATTTAATGCCGCTATGCTCATTATGGATATTCAACAACTGTTGATATCACTGTGTGTAGAAAATTAAACTAAGTTTATACTGAAGAGTTAATTGAATTATTTTGTCAAAAAGAAAGTTTTGCTATAATAATAATAATATTTAGCACCGCGTCTTACTACCCGTTCGGGTTATACGCTTTAAGTACTAATTACACTAATGGATTAGGAATTGGGAAGGCTTAATCATAGGAAGTGAACCCGCATTTGCGTGGAGGGAGAGTGGAAAACCATTTAGGAAAAACCACCCCCAGTTCACCCGACCGAGATTCGAACCTCGATCTCCCCGTCCTCAGCAGTAGAGCTCAACACGACAAGCGCATTAGCCAACTACGCCACCGAGGCGGGTAAAGTTTTGCTATAAAAACCGCAAAAAAACACTGTTCTTAGCTAGCGTACCGTACACTCCCACCTTAATCATATTGATATGGTTGGGATGAATAACGAAGAATATAGAGGACTTTATTTTTAAATTATAGGACAGCATCTTACTACCCGTTCGGGTTATACGCACAAATACTTATTACTCTAATGAGTTAGGAATTGGTAAGGTTGAATTTAGAGGAAGTGATCCCACATTGGTTTGGAGGTGGAGTGGAAAAACATTTAAGAAAAACTACCCCCAGTTCATCTGAGTGAGATTCGAACATAGATCTACCCGTCCTCAGCAGTCTAGCTCAACACTAAACTAACGCGTTAGCTAACTACACCACCAAGGCGGGTAAAGAATATAGAGGAAATGTATTCGTGTTTGTGGGAAAGGAGAGTAGCGAACCACTTAAGATTTAGTAAAACCTCACTACAACCTTGCCAGGTATCACAACCTTTCTGACACGGGTGAACCTGACTTTACGTTTAGTCTGCGTGTCCACCGATACGGATGATGGAATATGATATAACAATTTAATTTAAATGTTTAACCTACTCTGATCCGCTTCGGTGACCGCATTTTCTAAGGCGCTTCTCTCGTAGTAGACTTAACTGTCGATGACGGGGCGATCTGAGGTTCGAATCTCGACTGGATGTACTGAGGTTTTTTTTTTTTCCTAAATTATTTTTCTGCTTCTCCTCCACGCAAATTTGGATAGATTTCCTGCAAAATTATATCGTCCTCATTCCACTAGCGTTATTATTAATGCATGGTATAACCCGAACGGGTTCAGAGTCACACAGTAAAATATAAAATATTATAGGCCTATATGAACTGTCAATAACGAAGAGATTGAAGTTTGAATATCGGTTGATTGTACTGAAAGTATTTTTTCATTTCTAAATAGTTATTCCGCTCTCCTCCACGTAAATGTGGAGTAAACGTCCTTAAAAATGCACTCCTCATTCCTAATACATTAGTCTAGCTCGTAGATTTGCGTATAACACGAACGAGTAGTAGGACAAGGTGTTAACATATAAGTGTTATATTGGTTAATCATAAAAATTGCTCACACTAATAACTTTTTTAGTGGATTTTTCGCCGGAATGTTTGTAGGTTTATTGATCATGATATTTATCTCAATATTTTGGTTTCCCTATACACTTGAATGCTTGTGCATTTTTTACGGGCTTATCTTTCTCGCCAATTTTTATTTGGTTTAGTTTTATGCTACTAATAACTTAAAGTTTCAGATTACTCTTTTTTTTTTGTATACTCTTTTTCCTTACTACAAGCTCAGGCTATTATCATATTTTAACTAATATAGTAAGAGAGAGAGAGAGAGAGAAGAAAATGTAACTTATCAGAAATGTACATCCGTTTGCGTGGAGGGAGATTGAGAAACCATCAATGAAATGTGACCTTGGTAAACTTTCATTCAAACCCATTACTTTTCATCACGATTTAGACTGACGCCCTTGTCCACGTGACCACCAATGAAATTAATAATAGTATGACTATACTAATAAGTATAATAATGGTGATACACGGATAGTAATTAGGGGGATTATAGTAATATTTATCTAATAAAATTATGAACTTAAAACTTTTTCTTTTGTTTCGAGTTGGATCCAAAATAAGTTATTTAATAAAGCCCTTTCTAAAAACATCACTCTACCAAAATAATACTATTACTTAACCTAAAACTGTGCAATCAATATTATAGCTAAGAAAGACAAGTTACTCATAATATGAGTATTATGTGCTTGAGGACACATATATATATATACATATATAAAATTTTTAAACACCCTACACTTGGAACATAACTTTTCAACCATCCGGTGACGTATACGATCGAAGAATACGATCTCATACTAAAGTTAACACCTTTCTCGTTCCAGGCGCACGGAGTAACGCGTCTTCCCAGTCTTGAATAACTAGCCTATTTTTGATACATAAAAGCGTATCCGAAATCCTGGGGCGACGTAAAATATAAGAAAAAAGAAAACTTCAAATTTCTTCTTCTCTTCCCCCTTGTAAAACGCATTTCCGGGTTATCCTAATCCTAGACTGGGTAGCTATCTATAACTGGGATGTATATAGGTAGCCGCAATCGTATAAACAACTTTTATTTTTTTCGTTATATTCCTTAGTTGTTTTTTCTCTTGAAAAATACAAGAGAGGCCTTCACCTCAAAGCTACCGGATTCCACGTACTATTTATTCTTGACGCTCCTATTTTGTTTTTGTTTTTTTCTTTCTACTAATCTTTTTTTTTTACATATGTGGGACTCACTTAACTTTCTAAATGTTTTAACAAAACACACAGTTTCTATATGCTCCCTTCCCCTACTTTCCCCCAGCCCCCCAAGGAAATCGATGAAAGAGAGTCACAAATTGGGAAATAAATATTTAACTTTAATTTCTTTGACGAATTTTTTTTTTCGTAACACGCAACAAAAAAAAAGAGAGATAGAGTGATGGATAGAATGAAGGAGGGGGATATTAGTGTCTGCTGGAAACTGTATTGGAAATCGTGGCATGTTCCCGGCTTGGCTTGTAAAAATAACTTTTTAAAAAGAGAACGAACACTTAAAGATTGCTGCTGCTTCTTTTTCTTCCTAAAGCTCTGCCAACGAAAGTGTCATAAAGTGTGTAACTCAAGTGCGGGGAGCACTTTCGCTTGTCTCAACCTCTTTCTCTTTTTGTTGGGTGTACGAAGAGGGAGGGGAGGAGTATTTGACACTCAGAATATTTGCCGGAAAAGATATTCTCTGCCGTTTTATTCGCGTTTCATTTTTTTTCTTTATGATTGAGTGGTTTAAGAGAGTGATAATGAAACGTAATCGTCAAGTAAGTTATACAATCCTCCACAAAAATTATTTGGATAAAATGTATTTATAATGTGTCCCCCCTTCCCCTCGTTTGAATAGCAATATGGCTTTGAAAAATATTATTCGGTTATTCGTTCACTAACCATCATATTTATTTTATAAAAGAAAAAAATATGTTTGAATAAAGAAATGAAACTGCTCAAAATCATGTCAGAAATGGACAGTGAATATTTTAAAATTTTGCTCACAAAAGTTGTTCCATACACACAATACTTATTATATAGCCTAAGTTTGAAGTTTTTGTCTTGTAAGAAAATGTTATGTTAATTTTGTACAATTTATATTTTAAGCCACCTCACGTGTTCAGGTTTATCTTCAAGATAAGACTAGAGTTGGGTTGAAGACAATATTTCACGAATCCGATCCTCCAATTTATCTCCGAATATCGAATCCACATCTTGGAATAATTATGAACACAAGAGAAAATATAAATATTTACAAATAGTAACTAAATGTTAACATTCTTTCATTATAACATTAATACCTCCAGTTAAGTGTTAAATTAAAGGTCTGGGACATGGTTGTTAATATCTTCTTATAATTGCAATAGGCCCTGAACCACCAATAAACAATATTAAAGCCCTAAAATAAATTTCACTTGAAAAATTGAAGAAGAAAAAAGTCAAGTATTTGAGTCTCAAATCCGAAATGTTCTCGAATCCTCGAATCTCTAATATCCTTAGGAATTCAATGGCTCATCCCTAGATAAAACCTTAGCACATGTTCTATAATTGAAATGTTATAAAAATATCTACCCGCTTTGGTGGTTGAATGATCTAAGGTGTCACTTATCTTAAAGACTGAACTTCCTATGACGGAGATATTGGGGCTCGAATCCCGGGTGAGGGTATTGAGATTGTGTTTTCCATAACCTGTTTTCCACCCCACCTCTTCGCAAATGCGGGCACTCTGGATTAAAGCTACCTCATCCCTAATACATTTCCATAATTATGCACCCAATCTGAATAAATAGAAGACGGGGTGGAAAAGAAAATCCATTAAATAATACTAATAAAATAGTTAGATGTAATTAGTATTGACCTTGAAGAAATGTGTTGTATTTTATAAACGTCACTTAGGAATGTTGGTTCAGTCTAGGATTATCATAGCTTAAATACAGTTGTGAGAACACCTGTTAATCCTATTATGGGTGTTTGTTTACTTCTGACTTGCGTTTCTATGTCCAATATCTGTTCAATAGCCTGAAGGTTAGGTTAGGTAAGATTAGGTTCGCGATACCACACCCAATATCATATCTGAGGGAACTGCAGGTCTTTTGGTAAAAAACTTTATCTTTGTTCTCTCTCAGTTAACTGTTGTCAAATATCCTCCCTTTCAGTTTTGTTTGAAAGTGGTGTGCTTTATTAAGAAGCTACTGGCAACATCAATAAAACAGTGTTGCAAAATGTGTATTAAATTTGAAGGAATCTTGACCACGTGGAAAACAAGAGAATGACGACGCTGTTTCCTAATAGTAGCCATGCAGTCGCTCAGCCTGATGGCTAGGTTTTTTTATATATTTTTTTCGGCGTATACCACCAGAGCTTGTCGGCTAGACATTCCTGGTCTTCTGATTGCAATGGCGGATATGTAACAGTCTTTAGAGGTTTGGCCCACCTGGTAGTTGCGGTTACTTCGCCCTATGAGATTATGATGATGATGATGTGGTGCCATTATAATGTTTAACCTAACTTAAGCCTAATTAACCAGACCATAGCAACCATAAAATGTTTTTTAGCACCTTGTAATTATTACTTATTCGGGTTATACGCTTGTACTAACTACGCTAATAGGCTATTTGAGGAAGAAGGCTGAATTTAGAGAAAGTGTATCCACATTTGCGTTGAGAGATTGGGAAAACGTTTTAAGAAAACCCTCCCTCAGAACCATTGACTGGGATCAAACCATCATCTCATCTTCGGCAGTCTAATCTATTGTGTGAGTAGTGCCTTAGACTGTGCGGCAACTGAAGTGGGTCATAGGAACAACTCCCCTCCGGGTGAAATATACCTATTGTACCTCCAGGAATTGAACCCAAGACCTCTATATTAGTGACCAGAAATTCTACCCACTGGTCTAAGAAGCCGGCCATGGTTAGGTTAGATTAGGCTTTGATAGATTATGTCTACATAAATGAAAGGAAGAATTATCTCTATCTTTAGACCATACGTCCCATCTCGGTTGGTCTAATTGTATCATTTACTTACTAATACTACGCCAAACGTCCAGTATAGATTGATCCAAACGGGTTATTTTTCGGGGAAGATGTGCCAAACGTCTCACGACCTCTAAGAGTCCATTCCCACCAGAACCCCACTTTCTATTGACCAACTCTAATGTCAACATATTCATTTTCAGTTTGAGTACAAACCCACAATTTACTAATATCCTATTACACATTTCAAACGAATCCCGTTCCCTCACAGGATATGAATATAGTTTGTCTTATCAGTTATCACTCATCACTCGGTGCCGTACGTCCGCACAAAGCCAAGGACTGTCTCGTCAATGTGGATCCTTCTTGTGGTTCATCTTCTTGCTGTTCCTCTTGGTTGCGAAACTGAAAGTTGTTTTTTATACTCTCTCACAGATATAACAGGAAACGAAACGTTCTACTGTGTAAAAGAAAATAAACGAATTAAGGGGGAGATTTCTTTGCAGTAAAGCTATAGAAGGATTTTTGTTGAGAAGAAACTTTAGCAAATAATATGTACAAATACTTTCTCTTGACACCTTGGAGAGAGTGTATTGTGATCGTCCAAAAAATTCGAACTCAAGATTTTGATAAATGTAACCGTTTTATGAGCCTCTGAAACAAAAAAAAAAGTAATTCTCGCGATGACGCCTGTCTGTCTGTCTGTACCTCGTCCTACAGCCTGAACTATTTTACCGATTGGGCTAAAACTTGGTATCTGGGCTTTTAATAAGGTACCCCCCTTCGGGGGAGGGTGGGGTTGTAATTAGAGGCCTAACCCTAAATTTAAGGGTAGTTTTACTGAAGGGGAAAAAGAGAACAAAAATTGATTTTCTCAAAATCTACTCAAACGATTTTTATTAAATTTTATATCTAGACACTATTTATTATTATAAAAGATGGAAACTCTAATTTTGTCATGAAAATGACTTTTTGGGTACTTTACATGAGGGAAATTTTCCAATTTTCATCATTCCTCCTCAACTATTAGAGATACAAAATATCTTATCTTTGTTAAGTTATAGTAGGGCCTACTATTAAAGATAAAAATCTTTATTTGATATATATTTCCATACAACCAATAGTTTCTGAGATATAATCAAATATATATACTTTTTAATTCAGGTCTTTGAAAATAAATTTGATTATTATGCTCTTTGTTGGACAAAGATGTTTCTCTTTTATCAATTTTTCTGGAACAGTGTTCCTAGTTCCTAATGCCATAGAGTAATTAACCGTGTATATTATTTCATTTATGTTCTTTGGTGTAATGTTCCTACAACACTGTACATACCTTTTATTTCATTTCACAAATCTTACGAGTTTAAAAAAAATGTTCTTTAGAATATTTGAGAGATCAGATACATTGTGTTAACTTTCAATCTACAAATTATTTTAGCTTGGGCTATACCAGATAGCATGATAGTGTTTTATTTATAATAATTAGTTGTAAAGTTAGTCGCTTAATTGACCGAATGGTCTTAGGCGTCACTCTAAGATTAAACTGGTCTGCCTATGAAGGGGGGATCGTGGTTCGTTCCCGGTCGTGTGTACTGAGGGTGGTTTTCCCTAAATGGGTTCCCACTCTCCCCCCACGCAAGTGTGGGTACACTTCATTTAGATCAAACCTTAATTATCCCTAGCACCTTATTCTAATAAATGCATAAGCGTAAACCTCGAATAGGCAGTAAGAAGTAGTGCTAAAAATAATAATCTAAATATAAGGTTTGAACGAAATTAATAAAATCGTTTAGACTATAGCCCCGGATGATCAAAATACTTTCTCCTTATGAGAAAGTAAACATGAATATATTTTTATCTTAAGGAAGAGTCTACCTTTTAGAAGATGCAGGAATACGTCACTTTGCGGTGTGGGAAGTTTTGTCACCGCTAACGTAACTCACCGTGGGATTTTCTCAGGGTGTTTATTCGGTTTGTTGATTACGCAGTCCCTCTTTTCCAGACAAGCGATGGGACTGGTTAATTGCCGTAGTTTTTAGCTTGTTTACCAATTCTCTCGTTTAATTGTTCTTGCGTGATCTTGGGAACTGTGCTCACTTGCGTCTTGTTTGAGGTGCCGTCTTCCGTAGTCTGCAGGTGGATACGTATATAGCCCTACCGCGATTTATTCGTATTTCCTTTTACTTTATTGCAACGCCTTGGGTAGAGAAAGTATTGTGTTCGTATAAAACAATCTTATTCAAGATTTTGATATATATATATATATATAAGTTTAATGGTCCCCTGAACCCCCCAAAAAAATGTTTTTTTCGCGATGTCGTGTGTCTCTCTCGTCATAAAGTTGAACATATGTTACCAAGCGGGCTAACACTCGGTTTACATGATTTTCATAAGGTTCATAATTTCTTTTTTTACGGAACCTTAACCTAACTGTCCTTTCAGGTTTGCATCCTTGACTAGCACTTACATTAAATTAATTCACAACGTTTCGAAACTATTTTCATAAATTTCTAAGAACTTTTATTATTGCGTATAAATCGAACAGGTATTAAGACATGGTGCCAATAATATACTTTTATAATAATATTATAAGCAACATATTTTGGCAGATACGTGTATAATTCCTAAAAATGCAACTACTGTTCCCTAGCTTGAATGCGGGTAGTGAGAAACAATGCATATATATATATATATAACTATATATAACACCCCATAAGTTAAACTACCCATTTAACAAATTAGGCAAATTTCTGTCATTTTTAGTGAACTGGGCTCTTCTATTCACAATTTCATGAACTGTGTAAAATTCGCATAAGCTCTGTAGGCCTATAGTTCATTTCATGAACTATAGATTTTCCTATCTACTATAAGATTAGCCGAAATTCGTTTCCAAATATGAATTATATACTAGGCTAGCTTAGCTTTAAACTAAACTTCCATTTTAAAACGCTTAAAGATTTGGTCCAAAACTGTTATTCATTTGTTAATTTCACGGGCCGGGCGAGTTTTATCCTTGTTCGTGAAATGTATTAGCGGAGAAATCAGTTCACGGAATGGGCGGAAATTTGCCCAATTCATGAAATGGCCAATTTAACTTTTGGGGTATTACTTACTTACTTTATAGAATTAGATTTTCGAAAGTTCATTGACACATTTACCAAACTATGCCATCTATCCCTATCTTAAGCTGGCTCCTAGTCCACCTCATTAAACTCTATCCTTATATTGATTGAGCTAGCACTACCCAGTCCAACTCATTACACCATATCCCTATCTTGAGCTAGCTCTTTCTTGTCCACCCCATTATAGCCTATCCCTATCTTGAGCTAGCTCTTTCTTGTCCACCCCATTATACCCTATCCCTATCTTGAGCTAGCTCTTTCTTGTCCACCCCATTATAGCCTATCCCTATCTTGAGCTAGCTCTTTCTTGTCCACCCCATTATAGCCTATCCCTATCTTGAGCTAGCTCTTTCTTGTCCACCCCATTATACCCTATCCCTATCTTGAGCTAGCTCTATCTAGTCCACCTCATTATACCCTATTCCTATCTTGAGCTTGCTCTATCTAGTCCAGCCCATTATACCCTATCCCTATCTTGAGCTAGCTCCATCTAATCCACCCCATTATACCCTATCCCTATCTTGAGCTAGCTATATCTAGTCCACCCCAATATACCCTATCCCTATCTTGAGCTTGCTCTATCTAGTCCACCCCATTATACCCTATCCCTATCTTGAGCTAGCTCCATCTAATCCACCCCATTATACCCTATCCCTATCTTGAGCTAGCTATATCTAGTCCACCCCAATATACCCTATCCCTATCTTGAGCTTGCTCTATCTAGTCCACCCCATTATACCCTATCCCTATCTTGAGCTAGCTCTATCTAGTCCACCCCATTATACCCTATCCCTATCTTGAGCTAGCTCTATCTAGTCCACCCCATTATACCCTATCCCTATCTTGAGCTAGCTCTATCTAGTCCACCCCATTATACCCTATCCCTATCTTGAGCTAGCTCTATCTAGTCCACCCCATTATACCCTATCCCTATCTTTAGCTTGCTCTATCTAGTCCACCCCATTATACCCTATCCCTATCTTGAGCTTGCTCTATCTAGTCCACCCCATTATACCCTATCCCTATCTTGGGCTTGCTCTATCTAGTCCACCCCATTATACCCTATCCCTATCTTGAGATAGCTCTATCTAGTCCACCTCATTATACCCTATTCTTATCTTGAGCTTGCTCTATCTAGTCCAGCCCATTATACCCTATCCCTATCTTGAGCTAGCTCCATCTAATCCACCCCATTATACCCTATCCCTATCTTGAGATAGCTCTATCTAATCCACCCCATTATACCCTATTCCTATCTTGAGCTTGCTCTATCTAATCCACCCCATTATACCCTATTCCTATCTTGAGCTAGTTCTATCTAGTCCACCTCTTTGCACCCTATCCCTATATTGAGATAGCTCTATCTAATCCACCCCATTATACCCTATCCCTATCTTGAGCTTGCTCTATCTAGTCCACCTCATTATACCCTATCCCTATCTTGAGATAGCTCTATCTAATCCACCCCATTATACCCTATCACTATCTTGAGCTAGTTCTATCTAGTCCACCTCTTTGCACCCTATGTCTTACAGTTCCATTCTAATGCTATCCTCCCATCTGAATCTAGGTCTTCCCAATGGTCTCTTCCCATTGGGTCAACCATTCAATACCCTGAACATGGTTCTAGATTCTCCTCATTCACGCTGTATGACCTACCCACCGTAATCTACGAGACTTTATTATCCTAGCAATGTATTGTGATTAGTAAAGGGTATGTAGCTCATCATTTTGTAGCTTTCCTCCCTTAGTATCCTCATCCTTTTTTTTTTTTTAACAAACATCTTCCTAGGCATCTTTTTTCGATCACCCTAAGCATATTTTCTTCGTGTAAGCCAAGAGACCGCGTTTCACCCATAGAGAACAACCGGTAAAATCATTGTTATGTATTTTTTGAGTTTTACATTCCTTGAAAGCAGGCGATATGTCAACAACTTACTGAGTAAGTAAGAGCATGCATTTCCCGGCTGTATCATTTTCCTTATTTCCGCTCTAATAATAATATTGATAGTTAAAGCTTTCCCTGAATATTTAAACTCGTTAACCCTGTCAAGTGATGTTATTTGAAGTCATCTCTAAGCTCTCGTCCTCAATCTATGTTCTCGGTGTG
>CABFOV010002316.1:11859-40461 GCA_902141375.1 Timema poppense | reverse complement strand
GGGGGGGGGGGAGTCACGTGTGCGTGTGTGGGACCGGCCAATCCAGTACGGCAGTGCTTGCTTGCTGTGAGAGTACATTGAGGGTGCATGCCTTGCCTCACTAATAATCTCTGCCTTGTGTTTTGTCTTGCAGGTAAGTGCCCCTGAAGTCTGCTGGGGTTAGACTGCGCCGCATGATACTCGCGTCGCACGGAATGCCAAGTAGTCGCGGCGCAAACAAGGTACCGTGCCGCAAATACTTCCCTTGCTAATAAACACGCTCCCGCGGGTACGAACGCTTTTCCCTGAAAGGTGAGCGAGAGTTTTGAGTCCAATTTAATAAAGCATGCATTCTCCGGCGTGGTTTCAAAATAAAAAATAAATTCTGATAAAAATGTATTTTCCTTTAAGCGTTGCATATTGGAAATATTTGAATTAAAAAGTTCCATCCTATGTTAATATAGCACCCATAGCTACAGTAGGATCCAAGTAGAAAGGAAAGTTTATTAAAAAAAATTGTTTATTTTCAACACTGATAATTTAATTTATTTTTAGTATTGCTTTACAGGCATTAATAAAATCTTTCAAAAGTGACATTTGCATATCACATGGGTCGAGTTATAAGCATATGAAAATTGTTTTTTAACTTTTACAACTGTCAAAAAATTATTATCATAACTCATTTGTAAAAAGAATAAATATTTTAACGTTTCTAGATATTTTAAATATACTCATTTAATAGTTGATGAAAGACTAAGTGAATTTTTAATACTCTTTTATTTCATATTTTGTAATAAAAAATTGATTGCTATGTGCAGTTTTTTTGTTACTATTTTGTGTGTCAAAAGTGATCTACAATGATTATACTTGTGAGCGTCAAAATGTTACCCTTTAAGGAAGGAATCTAGGGAAAGCGAGTTAAAGACAATATTTTTGCAGTTTTTATATCAGTTTTTTTAATTAATAAATACTTCTCCAGTAAAAAATCAACATAGATAGTGTTTTAATATCTCCTTGTGAAGAAAATTAAACTACGTTTTTACTGGAGAAATATTTTATTTATTTTGGCCAAAAAATTGTTTTGCTCTAAAAACCACAAAAACACCGCCCTTAACTATTGTCCCATACACTCCCACCTTAAAGTTGAAAATTAAACTAGTTTTTACATTTTTATTCGGTGAAGACTCATTTTTTGAGCCGTTAACAGTTATTTCAATATCTCACTTTGAGAAAAACGTCTGTATAACATTTAAATTAGCACTAGTATTCGCATTGTCCAAGGCGTCGGGATCGCAATAAACTTGTTTTATGGTGACGTGGACGTTGAGACTAGACTCTCGTCCGGGTGCACTTAAGGGAAGGGAGGGGAGCTTACATATGAATGGTACAGGGTGGGGAAGGGGGAAAATACAATCTGAACTAAAACTAGGTTAGTGCTTCCATCTGTTAGACAATCACGAGAACTTTATACTGCACTTTAGATTATTGTTAAGAGAGGTCTCTTGTCATTAATTAAAATAAAAGTATTTGCTGGGGTCCTTTTGGGGCTTAAGGTATAAAGATTGTCGTGAAGAATGTTTGTAATGTCACTCTGTCCCTTCTTTACCTTTATGCTTAATGTGATTTATTTTCTGTTTTTTAAATCTCCTATCCACAATAATACTGCTACATTTTCTCTTAAGCTACCTTCCCATTGGCTCTAATTTGGGTTGTCATTGAAAGCCTTGGGATTGAGAATATCTATTAAAAAAATTAACTAAATGTGTCAGCCCTTTTAAAATAATAAATAATAGTATACACAAAATTGTAAAATATAAATAAATTGAATATTTTTTAAACTGATTTTTTTAAACTTTAGTTAGGTTTCTCAGTTTTTTGTTTGTTTTTTAGCCTTTAACAACTTTCAAATACAAGATATAATCACTCTAATTTCTTTCTTTTTAAACATAATTATTTTATAAATTTTAAACTGTCCACTTACTTTTCGACCTCAAATTGGTTTGCTTTCTCTTTCCACTAGAATCGATCTCTTCGCAATAAAGTCCTTCATTGAGTCGATCGTATCCACCCACGCGTCAGAAGGAGAAGACTTCTACGATGAAATGTAGTCAAATACACAGCTTATGGCACCTGGACTAAATTTAAGACTAATCTAGTCTGGTATCATGCCTCTTCAATTGTTTTTCAACTCTTCCTTATTTCAAATATAGGTACATTTACTCTGAACAATACTTACTGCGTCCTTAACCCACTAGCGTATTTAGCATGCATATATATAAAGTATATGATTCAAAAAATATAATACTAAGATTAAATACGTTTAAAAACAAGAGCATTTTATATTTAATTTGTCAAACAAATTTGATTAATTTATGAGGTTACATACCGAAAACGTACATTCTTAATGTGTATACCTGCTTTAGAGTATATAATAAGCGCACCATTATTATCTTATTTTTATCGCCGTATCTTACTACCCATCCGGTCTATACGCTTGTGTAAACCTACTAATTATGCTAATGGATTAAGAATCAGAAGTATTGAGCTAAGATGAAGTGTACCTGCTTTTGATTAGAGAAAGAGAATGAAAAACCATTTAAGAAAAACCACCTTCAGTAGACGTGACTAGGCTCGAACTACGATCTCCCCACCATCGACAGTCTAGTATATTGCGAGAGTGGTACCTTAGAGCGTACGACCACCGAAGCGGGTCGCACCATTATTAATTGTAGTCTCAAGAGGCATATCAGGCAACACTGCTTATGGATATCGGACTTGCGGTAGGAATTACTCTCTGAAAGGTCTTTTTTCCTACTAATATCCTACTATATAATAGATTTCTGGTAGGTAAAAAAGCCTTTCAGAAAATAATTCCTACGCTGAACAGACTTTACCAGACCGAACATGGCTTAACATAACCCAGCACCAAATAATGACAAATTACTACCGCTCAACGATTATATTTTGGAGAATTATATTAAACATGACAGCTCATCCCCGTGGGCACAATATGTTTGCAATACTATCCCTTTGTGCAGTTTTTTTCCCCTGTTCACTTTTGATACAAGGTCTAGGTAAGCTTTTGACCCATATCTTCGTTCGCTTTAGATAAGAGGTTTCTCCCTCTTGTGCGCTTTCAATATTCTACAATTTATAAATCTTAGACGATTGAAATGTTTTCCACGATTATTGGTTTCATAATATTATTTTAGTCCCATAAATAAACCCCTCTCTGTTTTACATACAAGAGTGCTTGCAAAGGTGTATTCAAATGTGGACATTTTAGCGTGGCACACATTGATTTATTGAGTCGAAGCGTTTATTTTTGAAAAGGTATATGTGCAGTTCTCATTCATATATTTATCTTTATGAGACAATGCTGGTCGATATACTACTAACGCCGTTATAAGACGTAAGCGCACAAGCCAAACTAACGGGGTTGTCGATATTAGAAAAGTGGATGCCAACTAATGAAGCCTTAGGAATCATTCTTGAAGTTTACTTGCGCTTTCAACACTTTTTAAATTATAGTTAAAACGGTATTTTGTCAAAAGAAGCGATGAATTTAAGATCTAAACTAACGGACGATTAACCGGAATATTGGATTTACAAATACACTTCAACCAGAAAAAAAAATCATTGCAAGGGCGGTTTCCTGAATTCTTCATTTGACAAAAGTATAATTGAAATAAGTGAAATAGTTTTTAGCGTTATTTTTTTTAAAAGTATAGTAGGACGGTTTTACCTACCTTATTTGACCTAATAGTAGCCGGGGACCCTAATTTTAGCTGGGGTAGAAAGTAAAGTTGTTATTAGTAGCCGGGGTCATAATCTTGACAGGAAAACATCGCCTGGTTCGAGCTGTTTTACCTACATAAGTTGCATGCTATTCGTGTGGTTCTATGAATGATAATTGATCAATGATCACGAATAAATAAACGTGGCCGGTTTATTACCATTGTAGTTGGGTGTAGCGTGCCTAGCTCTGACCTTTAGGGTCAGGGTTTGATCTTTGACAAAGGGAAGGTGGATGTATCTGTATTTACTTTTTTCCCATTGTGTAGGGGCTATACTGGTGATTGTATCTAGATGAATACTGGTGAATGTCTTTAAATTAACCTTGGTCCCTTTACCTTGGGTGTAAAAACTCACGGATAGCCAACCCACTAGCACCAAACTGTACCAATACACAAAAGGTCAGGTCTTTTTTATAATCTTATTTTGGAATATTTTTAAATACTATATCGCTCGATGTACTAAAAATAACTGTTTGAAAATATATAATTGGTTCTTCACATATTATTGGGATTTTTATAATTTACTTGTCAGTATTTATGTAATATGGGGTGGGGCTAATGCTCTAGATCTGGCCTTCCGACCTTTATCTGACCTTTGCTCTCCTGGCGTATGGAGGAATTCATTCGACGTGGGGACACAATTAAGGCGAATCCCACTACCCCCCGATGATAGGATGATCCGCGAGAATGATGATGGTGGGAAGGAGAGGGGACCTACAGTTTAACCGGGGCTCCGAACCACCGTGGGGGTCCCTAGTATTCCACACATTCACAAAGTGTGAAAGCATACTCTTTGCCAGAGGGGAAGGAAGGGTTTGGCAATTAGATAAATCTGTGCCGGGACCGGGATTTGAGTCCCAGACCCGTAATACAGAAGTCTGACACAACCCTAGACCACCTATATTTATGTAATATAATATTAATCAGTAATGTTTCATGTACACTCTTGTTCAATCTGAAAGGTAGCAAGCTTACTTTGACGGGTTACACTATGCCACAGCATATAAGATAGGGCCATTCATTAATCGTTCGAGAAGACTGTGCTACCTTTCAGGTTAACATTCCATTTAAAAAATGTTGTATACTCCTGTGTTATTTTTTTCTGAATTTTAAACGATGCCGTTACGATGTCACCCATGTTAGTTTTGAAGGACCAGTAGAAGTCTGAAAAATCACCGGAAACCATATAAAGCCCGGTCTGCGACGCAATGTAGAGTAGACCCGAATTTAGCTATCCAAGGGCTAGGTGACCTTTACCCCCGTTGAACAAACTCGTCGACTCTAACCGCCTTTTGTAAAGCGAGAATCAATGGTCCTAGCTGGAAGGTTTTTTGTAGATATATATATATAAGGAGTCTAGGGATGAAGAAGAAAACTAAACAACGGATTTATATAAAGAGAGAGAAGGATGAAATAGTCAGAACCAAGCAGCGAGGACAACGTATTAGAAAGAGTTGGAAATAAAGTGTAAGAGACGGAATGAAATGCTTCAAATGGCGAACACAAACTTTTGCTCCATAAAGCCACAAATAATTGCTCCACTGTGGGTTGCCTTTTAGCAGGGATTCTAACGTTTCCTTCTAGAGCTGAGGTGGGTACGAGAGGGTTGATATCGAGGAAAGGCAGTGGGGGGGAAACCCCTCAACGGACGCGTTGAGAATTCAGAATGTATGTTCCGACTATACATTTACTGTTTCCTTTTAAGCTGGGACAATCGATTGTACAAACTATATATTGGATTGTGGCGTTGTGCGAATAGTGATAAAATAATATCAAATTATGTTTTGAGAAATGGTTTTAAAGATGCGAAAATGAACTTTTGATATCTGTCAGCAATTATTGTTTTTCATGATTAATGTTAGGTAAACATTATTGTTGAGCATAAATCTTCTAAAATTAAGGTGGAGATGTAGAGGACGCGATAAAAGGTAAATGTGTTTGCAGTTTTTATAGCAAAACAATTTTTTTGGGCAAAACAAATCAAACCATTCTCCAGTAGAAACATAAGAATTTAATTTTCTTCACATGGTGATATTACAGCTGTTAAATATCTGTCAAGAGTGTCATGGAGTTTTAATGACAACTTTTTCTCTCCATTTAAAAAGTTTGTTACCTATTTCCGCTATGCTCATGACAGATATTCAACCACTGTTAATATCACCATGTGAAGAAAATTAAAATCCGTGTTCGTACTCGAGACATATTTTATTTATTTTGATATTTATTTGTATTCAAGCTTCGTGAATGTCAGAACAGCCCTGAAATGTTACTCCTTTATTTCAGCCATATACACAATTTACAAGTGGATTTTGTTATTATCAAGTTTGTGTTGTAATTTAAAGGTGCTATCTACTAAAAGAAAAATTTCCTCACACTTCTGAATTTCTTATGATACTGATGTATTATTGTGTCATATATTTAATAAAAAGCATTGAAAAGACTTAAATTTTTATTCATGGTCTTTCACGTAAATACCAAGAAATGTTTGTTTTTTGGTTTGGTTAACATAAAAAAAACAGCTAATTTCAAAACTTTTAAAAGTATATAAACTCTGTCGATGTTTATAACTATTAACTATGATCTCAGAACTGCAAAATTTCACGCGTGTACATGAAATATAAAGTTTTTTGTTCCTATAGGGTCAACTTCAGTTTGGCGTTAAACGTATTTTAAAGTAACTAACCATTTATAAGAAAACCAGTGATTACTAAATTTCAGCTAGGTAGTCCCATTAAGGCCTCTGTCAACGAGAAAGTTTCAATCGCTGTCAGGCCACACGGCTTAAAATACAATGGTATGTGTCGTTTTTTGGAACTACTCTATTATGTCTAAGCTTATACTTCCTTTCGTACTTTACCTACAACCCCCTTTTTTCATGTTAACAGGAAAGTGGTTAAAGAAAACTACGATACTTCTTACCTCATACTTGCTGCCAGTGCTCAAATATCTTTAAAAAAAAATTGTTGTGAGCCTATTAAAAATTATTGTATTTGTTAGAGGAAGACTGAATATAGAGCCCTTTTTCATCAAGTCTTAGTCTCATCGCGCCTCAAATATGCTTAATAAGTCGTTTAAAATGAGATATTGTCACACTTTATAACTCTTTCTATTAATCAAATTCAAAACTATGTTATTAAGGAAAAGTAGGCTGTTGGAATATTTTGACTTTGTTTTGGTGTGAATCATATTTTTTTAAACGCATAATAAAATTAGATATTTTATTAGAATTGAACGTCTACGTGGCAAATCTTGTTTACAGAGGCAGCCCTCTTTATTATTATTATTATTATTATTATTATTTAGCACCACGTCTTACTACCCGTTCGGGTTATACGCTTTAAGTACTAATTACGCTAATGAATTGGGAAGGTTGAATTAGAGGAAGTGAACCCGTATTTGCGTGGAGGGAGATTGGAAAACAATTTAGTAAAAACCACCCCCAGTTCACCAAACCGAGATTCGAACCTCGATCTCCCCGTCCTCGGCAGTCGAGCTCAACACGACTAGCGCGTTAGCCAACTAAGCCACCGAGGCGGGTGCAGCCCTCTTAATTGTATGTATATTTTTTCAAACAAATGTTTTTATAAAAGTGTTATGATTACTAGATAATAACTTAATAACATTTTTAAAACAAATTTATTACGATAAAATATATATGGAAATTGAATCGGAATGATTTGACGCATGATTAAGATTGATCGTTTTGATCTGCCATTTGGTGGATGTTTACGATATTGATACATAAATTGTGTATGCCCTTGTTGCCACAATGTAGGGCAGTAAATCTCATCATCAAAGTCCCGCACTGGCAGGGGGGCTGACCGCAGCCTAGATCCCAGGACACAAAAAACAATGTATGGTGCAAGATGCTAGGGCTAAAGAATTGTGTAATGTAAGAAATATAACACACTCTATATTGGCCATTTTTATCATACTACTTTTGACCCGATAAAAATCCGTAGCACAACTTCCTTCGGAAGAGAAGTAAAGTTATCGCTCTCATGTCGATTGTAGTGTATAAAAGAACCCTAGAAGCTGTGTGAAAATACTTCTCCCAGCAAAATTGGTTGGCTCTTTATCTCTTGCACATAGAAATTATCGTGTGCTTATAAAATCATTCGGTTCAGAAAGTGCACGTTAAATACCACAAATAAATACATAATAACTATCATGTAATTGTGTTTTTGTTTTGTTTTTCTAGCAACAGGGACAAAAATGCCGGGTTTTCTCAGCAGTCGAGCTCAACACGACTAGCGCTTTAGCCAACTACGCCACCGGGGCGGTTTATAGATATTTGAATACTAATATATAATCAGAGTTATTGATTGAATTAATGTTTAATCTACTAGGTATATTTGGGTAGGTTGATTAATCAATATAAACTACGCGTAGGCCTAATATTACACTGGTTTTTGTGATCAAGATAAAATAAATCGACTCCGATTATGCGTGATGAATAGGATGTTCAAACTGTTGGCGGCTCGCCAAGTCTAACTCCCCCCTCTCCAACTCACAAACCAAGTATCCGAAAACAATAAATTCAATTAACCCCGGACAATTTGGTTCGTAAAATGATCATTTAGAAAATAAATGTTTAGTGTTATACGCCCCTTAAAATATTTAATACACAATTTCACCAACAATAGTTTTCTAGTTCAAAACATACAATCAAAATGATTGTTTTCAGAGTTATGCTATACTCTACTTGAAAATAAACCAAACTAACCGTATCTGATAAATGTTATTATGTCAGTGAAGTATTTCTACGCTAATAAAGAGAGCCAGGCAATAGTGGTTAATTTCGCTTGTTGCCCTTTGAACTGGGGAAGGTATTGGATACTAACCCAACCCTGTCTAAAGGTCATACCAGGGATGGAATATTACTGTAATTTCAAACAACATCAAATAAAGGTGTTCAATTAACATCGACTGTTTAGAGCTCGCTATTCAATTATCTTCATGCTGTAATAATGTGAAATTTTGGAGTTTGTTTTTTTTTATTTAAAAAAATGTACATTTCTTATCCCCGCATTTTACTAACTGTTAAGGCGATATGTATATGTACTAATTATGAGTAAGGGTTGAAGAAGGTTTAATTTAGAAGAGGTGTATCCATATTTGCGTGGAGAGAGAATGGAAAACTGTTTTGTAAAAAAAACTCTGTTTAACCGACCGGTATTTGAACCCCGATCTCCCTGCCATTGGAAGTTTTAACATGAGATTAACACCTTACATGATGCGGCCATCAAAGCAGGGTTTAAAAAAAATTGGTTTGGGTGTTTTTGCAACAGCCAATTTAACAGAAAATTCTCTTATGGAGGAAAAAAAATAGGTGGAAAGAGGGAAGTTCAATACTCCCACGCTGAACTCACGACCTACATCTCCCGAGACCCTTCCAAGCTCCTAAACGGTCTCCCTCCCCCTCCCTTATATCTCCCTTTTCACCATCTCGGTGACAAGGATTTTCGGAAGATGGGGTGGGGGGGATTGTTGGAGACAGCTACGAGGGCAATAAAAAGCTCCGGTGACGTTTTCGATAGCCGTGAGCGAGAAAACAGAGCCAGGTCGTGGCTTAGTCTGGCTGTCTTGTGTTTCATGTTAGATCTGGGAGGGGGAGGGGTGGGGAAGGAGGGGCGTGCTGCGAGAGTTACATTATCGATATGTAGACTTTAGCATCGTTTTATTGGGGCTTACGTGACCTGAGGTCACTTCCAATATGATGCTCTTTCCTATACCCACTTGTCTTAATTTTAAATGTAATATTTTGTAATGTCATTTTATTTACGTACCTGACTTAAGGGGGTCCACCCCGGTGAGCGAGAAATTGCCTCGCAGACTTTCAGTTCAAACGCAATATTTAAGTTTACGGTATGTAATTTCAAAATATGGCTTACACCAAAATAAAGTCTAATTATTCCGACGAGGTTCTTTTCTTTTAATAACCCTATAGTTTTGAATTTTATTAATATTTTTTTTTAACGTGTAAATGTAACATTAGCTCATTTTCAGCAACTTTTTAAACATATTTGCGGAGCTTTGAGAAAGTTTGATGAAAAAGGGCTCTCTATTTAGCCTCCCTCTAAAAAAATACAATAATTTGTTTATAGGGTCTCAACAAAAAATTTTAAGATAGGTATTTAAGAAACTAGCAACGAGCTTTCTTTTTTTTTATTTCAAATAAGAAAATTCATATTGTTCTTTCCCCGTTTTCTTATTCACATGACAAAGTGTGATCATAGGTGGAGGGCGAAATATAGTATAAGTTTATAAAGACTAGAGAAGTAGTTCCAGAAAACGACAGAGACCACTGTATTTCAAACCATGTGGACTGACAGTGATTGACATTTTTTCGCCGACAGAGGCGACTGCCATTAATCCTAATATTCTGTATATAATGTTTATCTCAACTGATGTCACCATCTTAGATAATAGATAACGATCGACCCATCTCTACTATTGAAGGGAGCGAGCTCTATATTTTCGGTCATCTCCGTAGTTAACTCAACAAAGACGGGAAAATAAATATATCGATTGTTTAAAGATAACGTCTCGAATGCCATCTATATTATGAAGCTGGTGGAAGAAGTAAAAATGATTGATAAGTAAAGATTTTGTTTTTATTTGTAAGAAACAGCTAATTACTAATGGCGTATTTTAATTGGACATCTTCCTTTCCGAATTAGCTATACGTATTTAATTATGTTAATAGGGTTGGTGCGAGATAGGTATAATTTAGAGAAAATAGATACGTACTTACGTGAATTTAGAGTGGGTAGATATTAAAAAAAAAGTTTAAGTACACCTGCTAAGTATCAAACCCAACCTCTTCATCAATGGTAAACTATACCAGATAGGCCCGATATTTATCTTTATCATATTTTCTTGGATACAAATTAATAATCTAAATTAGTGTGTGCTTTGTGCATAATATTTTATTACTCTTTCGGACTATCTGAATATTTACAGTAATTGGTTATGAACGATGAAGGTAGAATTTAGAGGAAGGGAACCCGCATTTAAGTGGAGGAAGAATAGGAAATAATTTTGATAAGAACGGCCTGAGTAGACACTGAACCCCGTTCTCAACATCAGCAATCCAATTTATTTCGAGAGCGATGCCCTAAACTACGTGACCACCGAAGAGAGTTTTGGGCCGCTTGTAACCTGCCAGTCCACCCTTGGTTTCTATAGAAATACAAATCAGCTCGTGCGCCTGGTATATGGCGAGATATTCCCTTGTTTCACTGCGGTGGTCATGGATCCCGGGCGACCATTCATCGAGCTTGTCTGTTTCCGGTGTTCTCTCTCTCTCACTCACTCTGTTTCGTCCCCTCCCCTTCCATTCGAGCCACAATCCCATTGAAACAGGGTGACTTGAACTGGGCTGGGTCATTCTGTCAGTGGAACAATCTATCTGTCTGCCACTTTATCAGCTACACTTCACATACACTGAATCATTTATCAAATCGGGTGGATAAAGATTTTTAGTCCTTTGACCATGCCTAGAGCTGGCCCATAGATTTTTTTACACTCACTTACGTTGACTATAGTATGATATTGTTAGGAAGAACAGTAGAAGTTAATTACTAAGGTTACTAAAACAAGGTGACCTCGTGGTGTAGGGGTAAGGTGTCGGACCTCTGTGCTGGGGGTCAGGGGTTCAATACTCGGTCCAGGCACAGATTTATTTGATTACCAAACCCTTCCTTCACCTCTGACAAGACATCTTGTGAATGTGGGGAATGCCAGGCCTCCACCGTTATTCGGATCCCACGTTAAACTGTAGGTCCTTCATTTCATCTCACAATCACCCTACCATTCATTACACATTAGCGTAAGTGCGTATAACCCGAACGGGTAATAAGACGCGGTGATAATAATAATAATAATAATAATAATAATAATAATAATACTCAATTTGAATATATATCAAGTCATGTTATCTACAGCTATTACTTTTGATTAATATTATCAATACCTATCAAATAACACAAATAATATAAAGAAATACCAGCAATGTTGACCACATATAAATATGTTTGAATTATCTCTAGTATACTCCCGATCAAAATCAGGTTATACTTATGAATTATGATGTAGCGGCAAGCTAACATAAGATATACCAAGTTTAATGCACGTAGTTTTCATTCGGTGAGTTTTAAAGATATAGTTTTGAAACAAAGTACATATATTCTCAAATAATTCTAAAAATAGTTTCTAACTGTCACAAAATTATTTTTGGGTTTTGAATTAGTTATTTGAAAACGGATTTTTTTTTAAATCGTTTACAGCTCAGGTCATTTGGTTTATTCAGGATGTTGATTACCTAGAATAGGAAACAAGAAAAGTTTATTTTTAAATTCAAATAATTGCTGTCCAGCCACTAATAAATTGTATTGTGAGTGTTTATACTCGTTAACAGAAGATGATATATTGTTCTCAGCAGATAAACTAAGATCTTGTAGAGTGATCTGTTCATTTTATTCACTCCTTTCTACTTCTTGCATTGTCGTCTAAGTGTGAGGGATTATTAACGTCAAGTTAAGGCAGCCGCTTAGTTAGCGCGAAAGAACCATTTCACGTCTGCCCACGCAGCCTAAGATACAGTGGTCTGTGTTTTTTTCTGGAACTACTTCTCTATTCTGCCTAAGCCTATATTCCTTTTCGCCTTTCACCTACAACCACCCTTTGTCATGTCAATAAGAAAGAGGGGAAATAAAACTGTGAAACTTATCTCAAGGTAAATATGAAATCTCGTTTCTAGTTCTAAAGTATCATAAAATTTACTTCGCGAGTCTATCAAAAATTGTTATTTGTTATAAGAAGGCTAAATCTACCCTTCTTCATCAAACCTAGATACATATCTCCGCATATATGATTAAAAGTCGTTGAAAATAAGCTATGTCACCCTTTCACACATTATTTTTCTATTAATAAAACTCAAAACTATTGGATTGTAAAAAAAAAACCTATTGGAATCTTTAGACTTTATCTTAGTGTTAACCCTATTTTTAAATAACGAATCGTAGAATTCAATATTTTATTAGAAGAAATTTCTCGCTTACTGTAATATTCCTATTTTGTTTCTAAATGATTACCATTATAAACACATTTATTGGTTTTATTATTTAATGGTAGCTTACATTCTTACTCTTATCTAGATTCCAGTTTGTTAGGAGTTTGATCTGTGACTGAATTCTTAACTGACCTGGTTGATGACCCCTGTCTCTCACACAATCTTCGACTGTTTGAACATTTGACCTCATTGGTCTTAGGGTAGAGTGCTCGCCTCATGTTCCGATGTTTATGAGTTCAAACCCAGCCGGGGTTGATGTATCCGTAACTTCGGCGGGAAAGTAAAGCCCATGTCAAAAATGACACGTAAAATATCCTTGAAAGGTATGTGAAAATACCTTTCCTGGCAAAATTGGTCGACCCTTTTGCTCTCGCTCATAGAAATTCTCGTGTGCTGATCTAAGCAATCACTTCAGAAAGTGCACGTTAAAATACCTCAAATAAATAAAATAATAATAATAAAACCGTGGAAACAGTTAATTAGATTTTTTTCTCCACGAGGTGGAAGCACGTGGCTATCTACATCTCTTATATGTCATGTGACTATTTTGCATCCCAGTGATTGATTGGTAATGGGGAAAGCGCAGAGATGTCAGGGAAAGGGAAAACACCACTGTATGGGATTTCTAGACCTGGTAAGACAATCTCAGATCATATAGCAAGGGAAATACACGTATGTGTGTCTAGAGTGATCTTATAAAATTAATAATGTAAAGACCAGCTTCAGTGGCCACGTGGTCTAAAGCGCTTCTCTCGTGTTATACTAGACTGCCGAAGATGGGAATATTGAGGCTCGATCCCGGTCGGGTGCACTGAGGATGGTTTTTCCTAAATGGGTTTCCACTCTCCCTCCACACACAAATGCGGGTGCAGTTCTCAATTAAACCTTCATAGCCTCTAACCCATTAGTGTAATTAGTACAAGGGCGAATAACTCGAGCAGGTAGTTAGACGCGGTGCTAATAAAATGTAAAGACATATAAGAATATTTAAAACGATATTATACTAGTAACAATGTAAAATCTTAATCAACATTAACACGCAACTAAGAATTAACCGTATGCTAAGGCATCTTAAATTACTCTAATAAATTATTTTTATTTCATTCGGTGATAAATAAAAATAAATGTACTATCTGAAGTAACCAGAAAGTCTCTCGTCCGTGGCGTGATACATTGAATATAGCCCTGAAATATATAATTATAGTCAAATCAATGGCTGTCTTCTGCGGGCATTTATTTCAAAATTAAGAAGGGCACATTAACATGATACTACAAACATTTCCGTGACACTTCACTTCTCTTCCAATCATGGGGCAGAACAATCTAGAAATAGCTTAAATTCATAATAGAGATGTTCCGTGATACTTCAATAGATGACCACCGCGTGGCGTATTCTGTATTACTTAAACTGCCTCTCAATCAAGGGGTAAGTTATTATAAACATTTTCGTGGAAATTCATCACTGAGGCGATCCCCTTACGATGCAATATGCCTCGCAAAATAGCTTCAAACTCGTTAAGTAGACAAAGCTGTTAATATGACGGGCTATTTTAAACGTTACCAGAGATATTTTCATGTATACCAACAGCAAACTGTTTGTTTTTAAAATTCATCTGTACTCATTAAGATTCTTTGGTATATATATTTTTTTAAACCTGTATAACCCAAACGGGTATCGAAATGTGAAAAGGGGGAAAAAAACTTTGAATATGTTTATACACTAAATAGTAGTTTATGCGGTAACATTATTATTATTATTTTATTATTATTATTAGCACCTAGTCTTACTACCCGTTCGGGTTATACGCACTTACGCTAATGTGTAATGGTATGGTAATTGTGAGATGAAATGGAGGACCTACAGTTTAACGTGGAATCCGAACCACGGTGGAGGGCTGGCATTCCACACATTCACAAGTATGTGATTAATACACGTCTTGTCAGAGATGAAGGAAGGGTTTGGTAATCAGATAAATCTGTGCCGGGACCGAGGATTGAACCCCAGACCCGAGCACAGAAGTCCGACAACTTAGCCCTAGACCCGTAGGTCACCTTTATGCGGTAACAGAGTAAGAGATTATGAAATAAGTAGATTTTTTTCCATTAGAAAGTTTTGGTAGGTATGTAAGTGGAAGGAGCGTTTTATTCCACTTAGAGGCTAGACGACCTCAAATGTACACCTGACTCGATTACACCTCTGGCAAAATACCTTCCGTTGCCTCTGACGTAAACAAAATATCACGCTTTTAACAAGGTTAAGAATGATCATGTAGTGATTACACAACGGGAAACACAAGGGTTAAACGTAATCCCTCTTCCCTGATTGAGACAACTTTATCAAAAATGTTATATTACTTTTGACACTTTTGATTTTTCTAAATCGGGACGGCTCTTTTTTTATCTATATATATCTAAATTATATATATATATATATTAGCTATTTAGCGTGCACTTTCTAAGCCGACTGGTTATATCAACACACGACTTAAAAACTACCGTAAATATAGAATAGACACAACCACCAGCCCCACGCCCGTCAATTCATCACTGTAAAAATGTAAACTTGCCTAGTGTTTCCTAAATGTAATTTCCCCCATCAGGATCCAACACGAATCCCCCCCTTTACCTTCAAAGCTTCTAGATTACCTTGTAATTCTCAGAATGATATTTACTGTTCCTAGTATAAAATCTGAAGATCTAATGTTAATCCGACACCTTAGCTCAGTCGGTACCATGTTTGTCTATTGAGCCAAGGATTCTGGGTTCGATTTCCTGCCTAGCCGAAAAATATATTGTTAAATGTGGGTTTACCCTCTCACAGTAATAAATTAACGGCTGGGGACTGTCTGTTGTGCCTGTTCTAGTATTAGGTTATATATTATGAGGCATATGAAGCTTCGACAAGCCGAGCATGTCGATTGTGAAAAATATATGGCTCTAATAAAAAAAAACTTACCCAAACCATAGGCTGGAAACTGTATTGGATGTAAAAAAAGATCTATTTATAGTGTCAACGTGTAAAAATATTATCTCGACAAACTTTCTAAAGATAGGACTACAAGCTAGAGGTGAAAATTATATAGTAAATTTAAATTTGAAAATTTTAGGGTTGTTAACAGAAGGAGTTTAACTAAGCAGGCCGCCTCGGTAAGCGACAAATTGTCACGTAAGTCAATATTTAACTTTACGATCATGCGATACGTTATTTCGAAATAATATGACTCACACCAATTTAAATTCGAAATATTCCAACAAGGCTCTTTTTCCTTAACAGCCATATAGTTTGAGTTTTAGTAATAGAAATATATGATGAAAAAAAGGCTCAAGATTTACCCTTCCTCAAACAAATACAGTAATTTTATTATAGTCTCATAACAAATAATGTTAAGATATCTGAGAACTAGCAGCAAGCTTTCCTTTTTACCTTTAGATAGAATATTCGTAGTTTTCTTTCCCATTTTTCTTGTGTACATTATAGAGGGGAGTTGTGGATGAAGTGTATAAACTTAATCAGAATAGAGAAGTAGTTCCAGAAAACGACATAGACTATTGTATTTTAAACCGTGTGGCCTGATTTTGATTGATATTTTCTCGCTGGCCGAGGGTGTTGCCTTAAGGTATTTGAGTTTTTATTGAATAGTCCGATACCTTAGTTCAGTTTATAAGATGTCTCTCTGATGAGTTAAGGGTCCTCGGTTTGATTCCCTTAATGGGTAAAAATTTTATAATCCTCTAAATTGGGGTTTCCCCTTTTACACTGTTGAGTTGATGGTCCGGAAGGGGGGGGCGGGAGAGAGAGGAGGGTCAGATTGTTGGGTCTTTTCCATATTTAAGTATTATACTGATAAATAAATAATAGGCCGGTTCAGAAAGTACACATTAAATACTTCTAATTGAAACAATAATTGAAGGACTAGCCTGTCTGGTGTACAGCATACCAGACGTTAGTGATACATTCATCTACCAAGAGTTGTAGTCGATACGTGGGTTTGAGAAGGTAACTTGAATTTATGGTGGTCTTTTTTTTTTTACTGTGAAACGCGTCTATCCGCAGAATCGCTTTTAATAATAAGTAGACGGCGCATACTATGATGTGTGTCGCATCGACTCTTATCGCTTTGCACCGCTTCAAAATAATATTCCTGATTCGATTTTTTTTTACAATTTCCCTTCCATATCCCCCACCCCATTTCCTTACAAAATAATGTATAAATGAGCCGATTCAGTGCGATACCGGCTGGTTTACACGTGCGTAAAAAACACGCAACGAGCTGACTAGATCTAGTACTGATAATCAGGGCTGGTTTAATACAACAATACATGTTAATAAAACCATATATGTTTGGTTTTTTTTTTTTTGCCGTAGTATATTTACTACAAATGCTACTACCTTTCTTAGTTTCGCTATCTTTCAGCTAATAAGATAGGGCCATAGTATAATCATTCAAGGTAAGGTTGCCTGTCTTAGTTTCTTCAGCTAATAAGATCATGTCATAGTATAATCATTCAAGGTAAGGTTGCCTGTCTTAGTTTCTTCAGCTAATAAGATCACGTCATAGTATAATCAGTCAAGGTAAGGTTGCCTATCTTAGTTTCTTCAGCTAATAATATAAGGTCATAGTATAATCAGTCAAGGTAAGGTTGCCTATCTTAGTTTCTTCAGCTAATAATATAAGGTCATAGTATAATCATTCAAGGTAAGGTTGCCTGTCTTAGTTTCTTCAGCTAATAAGATAATGTCATAGTATAATCATTCAAGGTAAGGTTGCCTATCTTAGTTTCTTCAGCTAATAATATAATGTCATAGTATAATCAGTCAAGGTAAGGTTGCCTATCTTAGTTTCTTCAGCTAATAATATAAGGTCATAGTATAATCATTCAAGGTAAGGTTGCCTGTCTTAGTTTTCCTGTATTTCAGATAATAAGAAAGGGCCATAGTATAATCAGTCAAGGTAAGACTGCTTATATTTTCAAGCTGAATGGAGTACACCCTTCGTTTACCGTGAGAGATAGCAAGCTTACCTTGCATTGTTTCCTAATGACATATCTTACAAGGCAGGACCATGGTGTAGTCCGTCGAGGTAGGATTACCTCCTTTCAGGGTAAACGGAGTGTACATGAATCCTAGAACTATGTTACTAAAATTATATTATCCAGTCTGGTGAAGGAAAGTTTCCCTCTTCAAACAAGAGCATCCCTAATGGTCAGTTAGTCAAGTTCGAAGAGCTTTACTATGCGGGGCGTGAACATTTTGTTTTTAAAGTGGGTCGAACTAGCAAAGTTACGGAGTGCGCTGGCCGTATGGTATGAATACTAATACACTTATCACACTATGTCGCGAACAGGTCGAGGAGGGATACGTGTAGAGAATATTCCGTTCACGTACTCCATTTGCATTCCGGCACCCCTTTCGTTAAACACTTGCAAATCCAAAAAATATGTATCTTCATTCTCTGTAGGTCATCCTAGTATTACGGCGCTTTGTTTGCGGTACAGATGCCTTACATTTTGATCTTTTCTATAAGTCAACAACCCGAAGTTTGTTTTGTTGATACAATTATTATTATTATTATTATTATTATTATTATTATTATTATTATTATTATTAGCACCGCGTCTTACTACCCGTTCGGGTTGTACGCACTTACGCTAATGTGTAATGGTAGGGTGATTGTGAGATGAAATGGAGGACCTACAGCTTAACGTGGAATCCGAACCACGGTGGAGGCCTGGCATTCCCCACATTCACAAGATGTCTTGTCAGAGGTGAAGGAAGGGTTTGGTAATCAGATAAATCTTTGCCGGGTACGAGGATTGAACCCCGGCCGCCAGCACAGAAGTCTGACACCTTACCCCTAGACCACCAGGTCACCTTTATACAATTCCTCTCCATCTGGAGTTGGGCATGCACTCAGCCCTTCGACTGGTTAGTTCTTCCATCACCATCTGGTAGATATCCCATGTACTAGGGGAGCTCAGGAAGTTTGGTAGTTCCCCGGTTGCCTTCCACGCTGAATTTTCTAGGAGCGAGAGTGAAAGGGCCTACCAATTTTGCCGGGAAATGTATTTCCACACACCTTACAGGGTTATTTTACATGCCACGATCGACATGGGACCGACGGCTTTACTTCCCTTACGAAGGAAAATGTGCTGCGGATTTCTATCGCTCCAGTAAAAATTCGTCAACCTCGGTTGGATTTGAAACCTCGAATATCGGGTCCTGGGGCGAGCACTTTACTATAATACTACTGAAGTAGACTTCGTTTTGATATGAGGTGATAAAGTATATTCCTGGAAAAATCAAGAGGATGACGCTCGAATTACAGAGTCAGCGCAGAGGGTTCCATATTACCTAGGCGAGACTTTAAATTGGCGCCCCAGTTGTATTCTGTATAAGCCTTATTATAAATAAACCACACCCCATGCGTGACAAAAATATATGTTTATATACATACATAACAGGGGGCAAAAATATCGGCAGAAAAATATATTAAACTCAATTTATGCAAAAAGAGTTTCCTTTCTTCAATTCGTTTTCTCTTACTATTTTGTTAATCTTTTGATTAAATGTGTTAGGTGACCTGGCAGTCTAGGAGTAAGGTGTCAGACTTCCATGCTGGCGGCCGGGGTTAAATCCTCGGTCCCGGCATAGATTTATCTGATTACCAAACCCCCTCCTTCCCCTCTGACAAGACATCTTTGTGAATGTGGGGAATGCCAGGTCTCCACCGTGGTTCGGATTCCACGTTAAACTGTAGGTCCTTCATTTCATCTCACGATCATCCTACCATTACACATTAGCGTAAGTGTGTATAACCTGGATGGGTAGTAAGATGTGGTGCTAATAATAATAATGATTAAAAGTGATTCGTCGACAAGGCGCTTCCTAATGTCATAAAACCATAAAAGTGATGTTTATTTCTAGCTCCTCATCTTACTACTCATTCAGTTTATATGCTTATATACTAATTTTTACGCTACAGGTTTTACGGATTAGGAAGGTTATATTTATTGGAAGTGCACCCGCATTCACGTGGAGGAAGAGTGAAGAACAATTTAGGAAAGACAACCCTTAGTACAACCTATCGTGATCCGAACCCTGATCTCCCGTCATTGGTAGCAGTCCAGTATATTGCGAGAGTGACGCCTTAAATAATTCGACCACTGCTTTATACTCCTATAAGCTATACGCATTTTAATCATGAAAATGGGCTAGGGATGATGAAGGCAGAATTTAAAGGAAATTTACTTATATTTTTGTATATGTAAAGTGTGAAATAAAGTAGGGTAAAACATTCTTGATGTTTTTGACAGGGATTTGAACCTTAACCTCTCGTTCAATGACAAATCATACTAGATGAGCATGACATTTAATCATAATATCCATTTTGATACCTTTGCTTAGTCGGTATCGTATCTGCCTACTGACCTAGAGATACAGGGTTTTATTCCCGGCGTGGTCGAAAAAGGTATCGTTGTTGAAATGTGGATTGTGGGTGTCCAATTTCACAGTGATGGTGTGTTTGTTACAGATTTAGGTTAGTTTGTAAGTCGTCTGTTGATATGATCAGTCGAATCAAAAAGTGCACGTTAAATACCTTGAATTTAAAAAAAACTATCTAATTTGATTGCGCGTTTCTATAAGGATATTTTGTGTTTAAGATTAAAAGCTGTTTGGAAAGTATAGGGATGATGGAAACCCTGTTGTGGACTTACAGGGAAATTTAGTTAAAATAAATATTCCACTAAGCATAATTTTAGGCCATTTTTTTATAATAATTTATAAAAACTAGAGCTGGGACGCTTGATTCCTCGATTACTCGAATATCTCGAATATTCTGGTAATTGAGTTTCGTAAAAATCTCAAAAAGTATTTCAAATACTTCAATCTGAAGGTTTTTATTTCAAATTACAATTTTAAGCATTTGTTAAAATAAATAATATAGACTTGTATAGTTGGAAGAATAATCAAATTTTAAAAAAATCCCAAAATAAGATTAATATAATTAATTAACATAAAAAAGGGTTCTCTTTGTTGCTTATTACATAATAGACATGACAAACAAAATATAATTTGTCACTGGCACCAACCCTTTCACAACTTTTTTAAATATTCTAAATTTGGATTTGAGACATGTAGGTATTTGACCCATCTCTAAAAACAGATCTAAAAATATCTAATACTAACGAAACATAATCGTATGTAATTAACCTTTGCACAGCGATATGCTAGGTGCACATGACACAACTTATTGTACAAAAAGTTGTGCAAGAAATTGTACAATATCGTGTTCACATCGAATGCATATAAGTGTTACCTCAAGGCTGTTCACACGACAAATGTGGTTACATTCGATATTTTGAGCAATGCGATAGTTTCTTTTCTTTTGGTGGAATAATAACGTATAGCAAGTAAATCATTGATACATTTCTTGAGTTTATTCTTTATATTCATTATAACACAAATATAACTTTAAATTGTAACGATTTTTATAAATAATTTTATGTATTCTAAATACGTTATCATATATTCAATTAATTTACGTCTGGAAGAGGGGGTTATCTATTGTTATTATTATTATTATTATTATTATCATTAGCACCGCGTCTTACTACCCGTTCGGGCTATACGCACTTACGCTAATGTGTAATGGTATGGTGATTGTGAGATGAAATGGAGGACCTACAGTTTAACGTGGAATCCGAACCACGGTGGAGGCCTGGTATTCCCCACATTCACAAGGTGTCTTGTCAGAGGTAAAAGAAGAGTTTGGTAATCAGATAAATATGTGCCGGGACCGAGGATTGAACCCCGGCCGCCAGCACAGAAGTCTGACACCTTACCCCTAGACCGTCAGGTCACCTATCTATTGTTAACAAACCAAAAGTTGCACAGTAAAAATGGCCGATATATGACAATGTTCTATTCCCTGAAATCGTATACAATAAGTTGTGCAAAGCAAATCTCCTTTAATTTTAGTATTCACACGACGCCATATTAAATTTACAATTTCTTTAACAACCTTTTGTACAATAAGTTGTATTGTGTGCATCGGGCCTTACAATTTTGTCCACACAACTCTATTGATTACAATACGTTTATTATTCTCTGTGACACTTTCATTCAACTTAAAAAGAAAAAGCTGTCAAATTCTAAGTGACCCTTAACAGATATCTGCCTCAGTGGCCAAATGATCTATAAGACATCAATTTCGTGTTGGATCAGACTGCCGATGACAGAGAGATCAGGGTTCGAATTCTGGTTGTGTGTACTGAGGGCGGTTTTCCTAAATGGTTTTCCACTCTCCCTCCATGAAAATGCAGATACATTTCCTCTAATTAAATCTTCCTCACCCTAAATTATTAGTGTAATTGGTACATACATATGCGTATAGGCTGAACAGGTAGTTAGACGTGGTGCTAAATAAAACATTCAAAAAAAAAGTTTTTATATACAAACAGCTAAAACACTGCCCTTAACAGGCGTTCCTTCAACCCTTAATTGACTAACCAATTGTTGAGTGTCATGCACGATGCCAACACAACTGAACTGTATAGACTGTCTATTATCTCTGAGGTAACTGCATGGCTACTGTTGAGGAACAACGTTTGTCATTCCCTAATTTTCGTGTGAACACTCTTCCCTCAAATATAAGACAAGTTTGGCAACGTTGGTACATCAATGTTGCCAGTAGCTCATTCTTACCCCAACACATAATCCTTCAACATATCTGAAAGTGAGGAGATTGGCAACAGTTAACAGAGAGAGAGCTAAGATAAAGCTTGTTTTCTGTTAGAACTGAATTTCCCTCAGTGATGATATTGGGTAAAATCTAGGTAATCGTTGGTGTGTTCATGATCCCAACTAAACAGTTGTGAAGCTTCATTTCGTTCATCTTCGCTTATTCTAGGGGACAGGCTAAAGTTGATTTTTTAACAAACTACACCAGTGCTCACCCTAGACAGGATATTGTGGTATCACCAATTACGAGTGCAGCAGGTCTAGTACACAACTTGACTTGGCCTCCTGGGTAATCGTGGGGCGTCCTAATTACCCGGATGATTGTCAAGCGGAAAGCTTTTGTTTCGTAGGATGAAGTGTAGCCTATACAACAGCCCATATTGGAACCGTGTCACGCGTCGTCCCGTTTGGAGAGTCAAGTGAAGAAGGAACAGCACCTTCGCTCTTCGTGCAGGCATGCGCCATCTTCTGGCATCTCTTTGACTCTCCAGGGGTGTCATCAGTGAAGTATTGGGCTTCATTACACTGGACTTGGATCATTGAGGCATCGTTTGGCGTCTCTTGTCAAATCAGGGCTGTCATTGGTGAAGTGTTGGGCTCAATTACACTGGACTTGGATCATTGAGGCGTCGTTTGGAATCTCTCGTCAACTCAGGGGTGTCATCAGTGAAGTTCCGGACTTCATTACACTGGACTTGGATCATTGAGGCGTCATTTGGCGTCTCTTGCCAAATCAGGGCTGTCATTGGTGAAGTGTTGGACTCCATTACACTGGACTTGGGTCATTGAGGCGTCGTCTGGTATCTCTCGCCCATACAGGGGTGTCACCGGAAAGGCATCGGGCTCCATTACACCGAGCTTGGATTATTGAGGCAGCCTCTTTCATCTTTCTTCCACCTCAGGGGTGTCACAATAAGCCAGCAGAGGAGATTCTGGGTGGCACTAGATAGCCGGTGATGGGGAGATATGAGTTTGAATCTCTGTTGGGTGGTTTTCCATACGATCTCTTTACGCTAGTGGGTCTAACCCTCCTCAAACTCACCTCTTAGAATAATAAGCTATAATAATAATAATAATAATAATAATAGAATGTAACGTTCTGATAAAAACTACTAATGTATGCCGTGTTTGAGTCTTGAAAATATTAGAGATGGGTTTCATTCAAAATAAATGTGTAGCTTTTCCCAAAGTGTGAACATTTACGGTTTGGGTTTTGGTTGTTGTGTGTATCCTAGAGCAATACATAGGGCACTCTATCTACAAGTTAAGAGCACACTGAGTTTAACAAAGCCTACAAAAAAAATTGTGGTAATTTTTGTCCTTTTTTATTTTATTTTTTTGCATGATATTCTTAAGAGATATGCTCTTGAACTAACAAAAAGTGACGTCAGATTTTGAGGGCTTCAAGGACTTAGATCGATCCTAGTTTCTGGTGGTTGTTTTTCTCACTCCTAAGTCTTAAACCCTCCTTTATTTTGTTTCAAGCAACTTGAAAATAAACCACTACATAAAAAGCAGCTTATCTTTAATAAAAGGGGCTTAAAATGAATAAAAAAGACTCATTGTAGTGACATTAGTTTTTTATTCCAGATTACATCTATTAAATGGCCATTTTAAAAAATCCGTGGCTTAAACTTAAGAATGTCTTAAGTAGGTATATATTATCTTCTTAAGGTGCGAAGGCGGGAAAGGAAATGGGTGTTAAGGTAGAATGTTACCACGAACACTATTATAGAATTGTTACTGGGTTAGGCTATTTAACGAGCTTATTTTAAAACTTACAGATGGTATTAGCATTTGACTTACAAACTAGCTTAGAAGATTTACACAGTTAGACCCGCTTTGTTGTCAGAATGGTCTAAGGCGTTACTTTCGCAATAGACTGGACTGCGGTTGTTAGTGTGATCTGCTTTCAATCCCTTGTACTTAATTATGGTGTGTGTGTTTGTTTTTTCATCGCGTCTTACAACCCGCTCGGGCTATACGTATACTTAGTAATTATGCTAATGTGTGAGGGAAGAGATAATGTATCCGCATTTTCATGAAGGTAAAGTGGAAAACAATTTAAGAAAACCCATCCTCAATACACCCGCCCAATATTTTAGCCCTGATCTCCCCGTCATCATTTGTCTAATCTACTGCGAGAGTGACGTCTTTAGACCATTATACCATAGCAGCGGTCCGAACCCATTTTAATCGCAATAATTTACAGAAGATCTACCCGTAATTGCGTGGGGAGGAAATGGGAAACCACTTACCCTCAATATATCGAGCATGGATTTCGAACCCTGATCTCGCAGTCACCGACAAACCATACTATATGAGCCTTACGTTCAGTCCGCGTGTCCACATATGCGGGTAGCTACATCATTACAGCGTGATTTATATGCCCCTGCACTTAATGTTTCCCCGGCGTAAGAAGAATGTCAAATGGGGCTGCGAACAATAGGTTCTGGTATGGATTGATGACGTCATTAATCGATTAGATTGGTATTGATGAGATACTTATACGAAGTGAATGTTAAATCTATTCATCTAATGGTTATTCCCCTATCAGTTACAGGATACGATCCGTGCATCACAACATCATCATTTGTTTGTGATTTCAATACATGATGAGGAGCATTAAGAGCTCATAACTAATCTATAGCAGGGTTCTCCTAAGAAACATCGTAACTGACAGCTATAAAGGTTTTTTATTTTAATACCCGTTCGGGCTATACGCCTATGTAGGCCTACTAATTACGCTAATGTGTTAGGGATTAATAATCTTTAATTTAGAGGAAATGCACCTCCATTTGTGTGGAGACAAAGTGGAAAATCATTTAAGAGAAAACTACCCTCGGTGCACCCATCTGGGATCGAACCCCAATATGTCCATCTTTGGCAGACTTGTCTAACGCGAGAGTTGCGCGTAAGACCATGCGGCCACCTAGCCATACTGCTGTCATAGCATCTCTCTTTGGGTTTCAAGTTTATATTTTTCCTCCCCCACCCGCCTCGGTGGCGTAGTTGGCTAACGCGCTTGTCGTGTTGAGCTCGACCGCTGAGGACGGGGAGATCGAGGTTCGAATCTCGGTCGGATGAACTGGGGGTGGTTTTTCCTAAATGGTTTTCCACGCAAATGCGGGTTCACTTCCTCTAATTAAACCTCCCCAATTCCTAATCCATTAGAGTAATTAGTACTTAAAGCGTATAACCCAGACGGGTAGTAAGACGCGGTGCTAAATAATATTATTTTCCTCCCCTGAAATGTTGTCATAGCTACGGCCTTGCTTACACTGGTTGTGAGTGGGTGTGGGAGACAGGGAGGGAGGCAAGTACTATTAAAGGAAATGTACCCGTATTTACGTGGAGGGAATAAGAGTGGAAAACCATTTGGGGAAAGTTAAAAATTAGTTGGCCTACAAATTGAGTTGAACCTCAACCTCCCCACCGCCGACTAATGCTTAGTGACAGGGTGGAGCACTTTAAAGAACCCCCCTTCTCTCTCCTCTTGTTTAGTACCGCGTCTTACTGCCCGTTCGAGTTATACGACTATGTACTAATTACACTAATAGATTAGGGATTAGGAAGGTTTAATTTAAAGGATGTACCACGCATTTTCGTGGAGGGAGGTAGGAAGACCATTTAGTAGAAACCACACCCAGTGCACCCAACCGGGATCGACCCCCATTCTCCTCGTCTTCATCAGTTCAGTATAGTGTGATAATAGCGCCACCGAAGTTGGGACCCCCTCGTTTTCAACGGGACAACCTAGTGGGACGCACACCTTAGTGAGACCGCAGGCTGAGTGAAGGACTACGCGGGGAGTGCTATTATCGGCTCACCTGTCTCAGGACCATCCTGCGTTTTGTCAGCACTCACGGTGACGGTGGCTCGTTAGCGTCGTGGCGCACACCTGGATTGTCTAAGAAATCATCTCGGCGCGACGCACAGATTGAACTAATTATTTCGATGCGCCGGTTCACGTCCGAAGTGGGCTAGCTATTGAGGTGCTCAGTTTGTCTGAGGAAGATTTAACAAAAATAATTGATTGTACTCTTATAGGCAAAGCTAGGCGAGGGGTTGGAACTCCTTTCTCTCCAACTCGTGAGTCAGTGGTTCAATCCCAAACAACTGAACTTGATAGACTTTAATCCACGTTATTCCGTTTTTACGTTGGTTATCAGTAAATAAAACTAGCTATTCTAAGGAAATATGATAAATTAAGTGTATTCTAAGAAAATGCATCAGCATTTTAATATTAATATATCTGAATAAATCAGTCACGTGTGTATCTTTTCAGGGACCGAGCTCGGACTCCCAGGTTCCTATTTGGGAATGCCCTTTCAGTTTCTAGATAGGGATTTACCATCCTTGTTTCAGACCAATGTTTCAGCATTTATTTAAAATTTAGTCTCATTTTGTTTCCTTGGGCTAACTACAATAGGAACATGGTAGAAAAAAAAATCTTTTGACAAATAAAAACTTTTTTTTTTGCGGCCAATATTTATAAAAATGCAGTATATTATTAGTTTAATTTTATAGGTATTGAAAGTATCTATCAAGAGTTAAAGCGGAAGATTACATGACTTGACGTCTGAATACGTGAAAGTAGATCTAGTAACGTTTTTAGAAAAATGATTAGATTATTCCTATTAAAATCGGACTGTTCGTCTTATACTTGCACAAGTATTGATTTTCCACTCTTTCTCCGTGCAAATGCGGGTGCAATTAACCTTTTGTATTATGAGGGTGGGGTTCATGTAAATAAACCATAACTTGCCTCAGAAATATAACACCTTACCCCTAGACCACCAGGTCACCCTATCCCTATGTAAATCGAACTGTTCGTCTTATACCTGCACAAGTATTGATTTTCCATTCTTTCCCCTGCAAATACGGGTACAATTAACTTTTTGTATGATGAGGGTGTGGTACATGTAAATACACCATAACTTGCCTGGAGAGATAATGTAAAACCACACCAATAATTATTTTTTAAAATTCCAGTTTGTCTGGGACTTTAACACTGCGTGTTACAATATAAATAAGTCTTTTTTTAATTAAATTTTTTATAAATGTATTATTTTAACTAAATCAAATTTTAGAATAGGAATAACAAAACGTACCTTACATTCCCCAATGCGTGCGACGATTATCTTGAATTTTCTCGCAGCTTCACCACTGTCAGACATTTTTTGCATAATTAAAAGGTGGTGGAAAAAAATAATCACACATACAAATGCACACGTGAAAATGAAATTCACCAAATACAGACCTGTGTTTGCATAAATGCATACGTTTAATTTTTCTCTCTCACACATTTAAGAGGGAGTCTTCCCTTTAGTCTAGCCATGTAAAATCTATTATAAAAATACGATTTGCCTTAACAAGTGAAACAAATGTTTTTGTCTTTTGTGTCATCCATAAACCACGTCACTTTTTTCCTGTGTTTTTTTACCCTCCACTACCTAACCCATGTAACACTAAGTAGACATTTAGCTCACCCCTTGCCACCCTCCCGCCCTTTCCCCCCTCTAAAATCGTTACTTGGTGGTTTCGGGATGAGCCCCTTTAGCGCGTTATAGAAGAATTAAAATTTTAAAAGGTAAAGTTTGTAAAATAGTATTGTATGGTGCTCCCTAAAGGTGGGTGTGTATGGGACGCGAGAATAGGGCAATGTTTTTGCAGTTTTTATAGTAAAACTTTTTTTTTTTGCAAAAATAAATAAAACATTTCTTCAGTATAGAGTTTAGTTTTCTTCACATGGTGATACCAACAGTTGTTGAATATCCATCATGAGCATAGCGACATTATATGACACATTTTTTTAAATGAAGAGAAAAAGTTATAGTTAAATTCCATGACACCCTTGACAGATATTCTACAACTATTGAGGTGACCTGGCGGTCTAGGGGTAAGGTGTCAGACTTCTGTGCTGGCGGCCGGGGTTCAATCCTTGGTCCCGGGACAGATTTATCTGATTGCCAAACCCTTCCTTCACCTCTGACAAGACATCTTGT
>CABFOV010002315.1:70078-88295 GCA_902141375.1 Timema poppense | reverse complement strand
GCCTGGCATTCCACACATTCACAAGTTGTGATTAATACACGTCTTGTCAGAGGTGAAGGAAGGGTTTGTCAATCAGATAAATATTTTCCAGGACAAAGGATTGAACCTCGAACCCCCGGCACAAAAGTCCGGTACCTTACCCTTAGACCACCAAGTCACCTAATCTTAATATTAAAACTCATTTTACATCAGGTGACATAAAGATAAGGTAAGGAAGGGTTTTTATTTATGATATCATAAAAATATGTTCGAGTGCCAGCATACGTGCAGTTAATTATTTACACTGCGTATTTTTATTTTTTTTAGTATCTCATCGCATCTTACTTCCTGTCTCGACTAGTTTTATGTAATTTCACCAATGGTGTAGGAATTTGGATGGTATATTTTAAACAAATATACCTTTATTTGTGTGAAGTGATAATTTAAAGCTATTTATGAAAAATCACCCTCACTACACTAAATTGGAACTCAAACCTTGTCCTCCCTACCACTGTTAAGCCAGAATAGACAAGTTTGTTTTCTTATACCACTTCTCCACCGATTCAGGTACCATATGATTTTCAAAGAATATTAAAAATTAATTGAAAGAAAACTTACTAAAAAAAATACATAGCTTGGCGTTCAACTATCTACTCCCTAACTATTACTCTTCAGATTTTATCAAGTTGATGTTGTTTAGTAAATATATATTTTTGTTAAGAAAATTTACTTATATTTTGTTACTTCGCAATTCACTCAAGTTCCGAGATAAATGATTCAGCAGAGCTAAAAACTTTCTTGAGGTATATAGCGCAGTAAATTTTTTTATATATCTTGCATAGTTGAATCTAGCGTTACTTAAAAATACGACCTCTTATACCTTCGTTAGCATGCTCTTAATATACCCTAAAAGGTTATTTTTCATTTTAATAACCAACTCGATTTCATATTACTTTCAAAGATTTTATCTTTTATGAGAGTATTTGCCTCTATATTACAAAAAATAAAACATAAATTCAAATAAATTTTAAACAAGATGTATTCAAATTTTTACTAGATTCAAATAAAATACCGGTATAAAAAGATAGTAATTAATGTTGTGTCAATTCTGAAACTATCACATTTATGATATGCTTTATGTATCAATATGTAATATTGACATTGAAGTATCCTGGCGCTACCTGGGATAAATATTTTAGGGAAAAATGGTTTTAAAAAATGTGAAAAGTGTAAAAAGAGCAAAAAGGGCAAAAAATATCTTATCAAGCAATACATTTTAAACATATAATAAGGGTAAGTAAAATAGGTAAAGAATTAAAAGGGTAAAAATAGCAATAATGGCAAATGGGTATTTTGTTATGGTAAAGAGGCTAAGATGGTTAAAAGGTGTAAAAAGGGTTGTGATTAAATCCAATACAAATTATTTTAGCGTCTTTTACCACTTTTACTCCATTTAACTCTTTCACCCTGTTTATCTTTTTTACCCCATTGACCCATTTTACTATTACCAACCCGTTCACCCTTTTTACCCTATTTAACTGTTTTGCTGATTTTTAATCTTTAGGCCGTTTTTACCTTTGTGCCCTTTTTAGCATTTTCACCTTTTTTTATCAATTGTGTCTTTATTACACATCTTGAAATTTTAGATATTTTTGTCCTTGTTGGACATTTTGCAATTTTTTTTCTTTTGGTGTTATTGACAGTTTTGATTAAATCTACTTTTTAATCCTTTTTACTATATATGAACTTTTTGCCAGTTTTGCACTTTATACACTTTTTTACATTAATTACCCAGATTAGCTGCGGATAAATATTTTATGGTATTGAGGTGTTAAAAGGGTAAAAAGAGTAAAAATTAAAAATAATCAATTTTTATAAATAAAAGTAAAAAAGAGTAATTTAAAACGTTAAAAAGTGTAAAATAGATAAATGGATTAAAAAGGATAAAAAGTGTAGGGCCTATATATACATATACATAAATAATCAAAATTTTAAAATAATTCTGCCTTCCAGCTGCACATGTTCGTGCACAAGGTCTTTCATAGTCCGTATTTTAAAACCGTATGAAATGTATTACTAAACATAGTTTGCGGAGTGAATATTTCTCAATTTTTTCGGTTTTAGTTAATAAAAAAATCAAAACGTTGAAAATTCTGATTTTTATGTGCACATGTTCGTGCATAGGGGCTGCTATTTTCTTAAATTACAGACTCTCTGCGTGCGCTAAATATCACGCAACGCGTGTGACTGACAGCTTCTTCATTGTATTAAGCGAGCTATACCGACCAAGCAGCTGGCGCGGTTATCGATAGTAGTGCGAACCTTTACGGATAACGTATGTAATGTGATCATTACAACGAGCACTCCGGCACATAATCTCAGTTTTCTAAACCAGAGCTGCTACTACTTTATTCGAGTAGCTCCTCGTTTGCCCTCACGAGGTTGAGTTTGACCCCTTTCAAGACTCACTGATTCACAGATAAATTTTGGGAGCGTCAGGGATCGAACCCTTTGGATCTGTAGCCAATAACTATAATCCCTAGACCATAAAGGCCTATGAAAAGATACATTATAGGAACAAAGTATCCAATATGCACACATTTTCGAATGAATCTCATACACGCACCACGTTTTGTTACCCATTTGAGCTATTCACTCTAATGGGGTAGGATAAGAAAAAATATAACGCAGAAGAAATATAAAATAATTTCTGTGGACGGAAAATGATATATCATTTATCTCACAAACGCTCTGACAGATTTCAAATTCTTACATTTTCGTCACTAACAAATCGGACTACACGAGCTTGATGGTATCACTAATGAATTTTTTGGATCTCAATCTCCCGAGTTAAAAGGTAAGTGTTAAAAACGCTCGCCTGCCCTTGTCATTATTAATATACATATGTGTGCTTTCGCTACGTTTCATTCCAACCAGTGCAGATTGTAGAAAAGAGACTCACTATACACCGTGTGAATCTCATAGGTTCTGCGTCAACTGAAAGAGCCTTCACAGATTGGGTATTCTTTAAACTAAAGTCTCGTCAAAAGCATTTGATCATAAGGGTCACACTGAAAATGGTTAATACCGAGTGAGACCCATTTCAAAAGATCCCATTTTGTAACCATCTTAAGTAAAAAGAACCTAACTTAGTGCCCTATTATTTTATTTGTTTATATTTTAGTACTGCGTTTTAATACCCGTTCGGGTTATAGGCTAACTAACTATTACAAAAATATAAAATTGAGATTATATAAGACAAATACATACATATTATACATACACTATACATTTTTACAGAAATTTTAAAACTTTTATTTGCAACAATGACTTGAATTTCAAGTTTTAATCTTTTAGTGAATTCCCTTTAATAGTTGTTTGTAAATGTTTGTCCATGATTAGTTAGTGGCCTTTTTTTCTTTGCGTGAACGAAAACAATCCGCTAACACACGTTTGTACTTCCAAAAATGTATCATATTCTCAGCAAAAATTAAACAACTTTGGGTGATAGATTTATAGATAAGCAAGAATACAAATTTAGTACAGTAAGCTCATTTGCTAGATTTACTCACTTAATGCAGGGCTGCTACATGTCCTATAAACCTAAGGAACCGGAAAATACAGGGATTTTATTGTGTCAGAAAACAAAGGCAGTTTCACACACAAAAACACCCCAAGAAAAGGTTGAAACATTTTCAAATTTATTAAAACTGCAAAAATTTAAATTGTAGGCCTCTTGCACAGAAGTGAAAATGAAATAAGAACCAAGCACGCTGAAGGCATCATTTATCTTTATCCCCACCATCACCATCACCATCACCATCATCACCACCATCCCCATCACCATACCATCCCGTTTACTCCCTTGAGCATGGGATGCCAAAAATCTTAATTTTACATCAAGGCAAATCACCCGATCATAACCAATGACATCCCAAGACGATTGTCAATTTTATGAAAAGTGAAATATTAATTTCCTCTAGGACACTATCTAAAACAGTCGTGTCATAAGGACCACATTGAAAACTGAAAATACTGATGGGGCCTTATTTAAAAAATATATATATTGTCAGAAAAAAAAATCCTTTTAAGATAAAAATGAAATTCACTATTCATACACGTATGTGCTGCCGAACGTTGCAAATATTAATTCGATGAGTAAATTGAACCAATTTTTTAAGTCAATTTCTTTAGAGCAATGAGTATAATTTTTGTATACCAACCTCCCCTGGTAAATATTCTAAAATTATGCTTGATATATAAATGAAATTATCTCATATTGTGTAGCTATTCAGCGTTGATAAAAAAATATGAATTTGGGCCGTAGTGTTTTTTGGTAATCAAAATTTCCGTGGGCCTCACATAGTCATGTATTGGGCCGCGTGCTTTGACTTTGACATGCTTCCTCTGAAGATTCTGTAAAAACTAAAATTATTTTTTTCTATCTTGGAAATATAGTGAATATTTTATTACAAAAACTGTGATAACCTTAGCTTTGTGCTCAATTTACAAATGTTATATACATTAAATATTTTCATCTATTTGAGGTATTTAACATGAACTTTCTGACCAGACTTATTATATCATCAGATGAAAATTTATATGAACGAGAGTGAAATATTTTGCATATTTGGCCGGGAAAGGTATTTTAGCATACCTTCCGGGGTTTATTTACATGCCAAAATCTGCATAGGATCAACGGCTTTACTTTCCTTCCAAAGGAAGTTGTGAAAATTGATTTTGATCCCTCGAGAAAAATCTGTTGACCCAGGCGTTTTATTAAATGTGTTATTTCTGTGACGTTTGTAAAAAGAAGAATCGCACCACATTGTATGCTGATCAATCATAAGTTCCTTCCCAGACCAAACAGAATCATGGATTGTGCCGCAAACTTAACATGACCGCTTTAAAAGTCTAGATTTCCTCACTTTCCTAACAGAAGGGGAGTTGTGTACTTTACTTACTCTGAGAATAACGCCATAAAAGCCAATAAGATTTTGGGTTTTAATATACACTTGCTTCGAGCAGTTCACTAGATGCCGTTGTTTTCTAGTATTGCTTCTTTTATTAATAAAACTCACTTCACCTTAAAGGCTGCCACCGTCTAAGACATTTCACATCAAAGGTTGGTTATTAAATATTCCGTCTGAGGGAAGGTAATCTAAGGGAAAAGGGGAGGGAGGGTATATTAATATTGTTGAAAGATACCGCAGTGAGGTTTAACTCTTCAGCAATCAAAAGCTGTATTATTCTTTCTTTTGATGGGCAGAAATGTCATTAAATGCTCTTTGTGTAGCTATAGGAAAGTATTTAATAAGACAATCTTTATCATTTTAACTTTGAGTTAAGCTGGAATATTTGGACGTTATAAATAATGAGCTACCTATTTTGTGTAGGACTATATTAAATCTACTCTACTTTAATATCGGTGACCTGGCGGTCTAGGGGTAAGGTGTCAGAATTCTGTGCTGGCGGCCGGGGTTCAATCCTCGGTCCCGGCAAAGATTTATCTGATTACCAATCCCTTCCTTCACCTCTGACAAGACATATTGTGAATGTGGGGAATGCCANCGGTCCCGGCACAGATTTATCTGATTACCAAACCCTTCCTTCACCTCTGACAAGACATCTTGTGAATGTGGGGAATGCCAGGCCTCCACCGTGGTTCGGATTCCACGTTAAACTGTAGGTCCTCCATTTCATCTCACAATCACCCTACCATTACACATTAGCGTAAGTGCGTATAACCCGAACGGGTAGTAAGACGCTGTGCTAATAATAATAATAATAATACTATAATATCTCATGGTCAAGGTGACTGACTTTAACTTTAAGGACCCTAATTTTACTCCAAACAATATTTATAATAATTTAGTATTGGTTATAAGGTGTTTTTTTTAAATTCAAGCTGCTATAGTAAATTTGTTTTAGTGTTATGTGTTTAGTAGTTATCTTGGCTGTTTTAGATTAACCTAGTCTGCATTTATTTGAATAAATATATATATATATATATATATATATTAGAAAGTCCACGTCAAAATAAAAATGTAATACAATTATTGCCAAACAATTTCTATTTTTTTTAATGTTATCTACATAATGCTCGAAACTCATAAAAATATATGACACTAACAATACCTGATACGAAGTTTTACCTAAAATAAATGTTTGGTCTAAAAAAGGATGAAGATATTTGAAATTGGAGGAGGCTACATAATGTTAAGTTACATACCCTTTACTCATCACCATAAATTGTTAGAGTAATCATATCTTTCTGAGTACGGAAGGCAGGACATGCAGCGTGAATGTAAGAAACGATAACCGCACTCAAGATATTCACTGGCGAACCCTATGGGACAAGACCATTGGGAAGACATAGACATAGATGGGAAGATAACATTAACATTGAGCTGAAATAGATAGGGTGTAATGAGGTGGACTGGATAGAACTATCTCAAGATAGGGTGTAGTGAGGTGGACTGGAGATAACTATCTGAAAATAGGGATAGTGTGTAATGAGGTGGACTGGATAGAACTACCTCAAGATAGGGTGTAGTGAGGTGGACTGGAAATAACTAGCTCAGGATAGAGTTTAATGAGGAGGGCTGGATAGAACTACCTCAAGATAGGGTGTAGTGAGGTGGACTGGAAATAACTATCTCAATATAGGAATAGTGTGTCATGAGGTGGACTGGATATAATTAGCTCAGGATAGAGTTTAATTAGGAGGACTGGATAGAACTACCTCAAGATCGGGATTGGTAACTTCTTTTGAAGTGTGGTAATTAGATTAAAATTCCTGATGCCATAGAGAAAGTGGGTTAACTTAATTAGTTTAAATATAATTTTCGTCTGAAGAAAAGATATAAAAACCACTCTGTAAATGGAGAAAACAATTAGTGTTTAGGTGATATGTAGGGAACCTCGGTATTTTAGCTTAGGCGTTTGCAGCAGGGACCGAATGGTCTAAAATTGCTGGGCTCGCATTGATCTTGATTGCCGGTGTCGGGAGGGTTGGGTTTCGAACATTGGCTGGATACTATGAGGCTAATTTCCTCCATGAGATTTTCACTGGTTTTTTGTCCCATTGTATTACTACTGTTGTTAAGCGTGTAACTTGAATGAGTAATAAGACACGGTGCTAAAATAACTACTTTAATTCAGGAACATAACTTTATTCTTATTCGTTAATAATCCTTGTCTTTAACGTAAAATTTGAAATGTTTAAAAAAAAACATCGAACAAAAACATATCATAAATTTCAATAAAACTAAAATTAAGAATTTACTATTAAAGTTGATTAAAACTATGACAATAAGTTTGTAATAATCTATTTACTCTTCTGAGACGTAAACGGGAGTGAAAAACTATTTCTAAGACTGATATTAATAAAGTTTACCGCGCGAGAAAGTAGGATGACTTCCAGGAAGAGTTTAATAGTCACTTAAATACAGATGTGCCGACACTTGTCTGGAACGAGAGGTTTCTCGAACTGTTTCCTTTTTGCTCTCTCGGAAAGTACAAGTCAAGACTCTTGTTCAGATTGCTGGGGTAGGAATGAACTCGTGGACAAACCATTTACCTTATACATCAACTAAATATATATTTATTTATTTATCACCACGTCTTACTACCTGTTCAGGTTATACGCATATATGATTATTACTCTAATAGGGTAGAGATTAGGAACGAAGTTTTTTAGAGATAATCCACCCACACAGGCTTGGAAGGAGAGAGGTAGACTATTTAGGGTAAAGAACCCTCATTGTACCCGACCGGGATTATAACCCTGATCTCCCCATAATCAGCAGGCCAATCTTAAACAAGAGTGACGCCTTAGACCAACTCGGCCACTGAAGAGGGATTTTTTAATATAAATATTATCAAAAGAATTGTTCCTTTAAGTGGTAAGCTCTCAGCTAGTGTGTCAGTCACCTCTTAATTAGTTTTTCGGCCACAGAGCTGGGTGCTATGAGGTGTTTTTTTCTCACACAAATGTGGGTACATATTCTTTAAATTATAAATTCCTCACCCTCATTATTATGGTGTAAATATGTGGATAATCAGGACGGGTAGTAAGACGTAGTATCAACTTTGGAAGACACCCGGGATAAACGTAAATCTCATCTAGTCTGGTTTGCCGTTGTCAGGAAAGTTAGGTTTTCAATAATTGGCCGGGTGTACTGTTTTTTATCCTTTATGGTTTACCACCCTCCCTCCACGCAAATACGAGTTCTTTTAATATTAAATCCATCTCCCTCACCCCTACCTCATTAATGTTAATATGCCATATTAACATATTAATAGCCATGATAAATACGTCGTGTGGAATCAAATAATAAGTTAATAGATTTATGTATCACTCCGTATATCCTGAAAAGGTAACATACCTACCTTACATATTTTAGCTATGACATAACCTATGAGATAGAACCATAATTTCATTCGTCGAGGAAAGGCTACTTTTTCTCAGGGTAGACGGAGTGTACAATATTGTTTTTAAAAAAATGCAGACTTACAGTCAGTATTAGATGGAATATCACGCCTATACTTTGAGAAGAACCAATTATTTCATAGCTGCGTAGATTTTAAGACAATGTCAGCATGTATAAGATGTTTTGTTAACTCATAATAATGATTTAATGTGTTCAAAGTGGAGTTTGAAAAAATGTGTAGCAAATTGCCTTGAACAAGAGCAGTTTCTAAATCATATAATATACAAGACAATTTTTTGGGAAACATTTAGTACAAGAAATTGTAAAATATTTAGGTTACATTGATTGCGTATAAATTTTACCCTGAGGATGTTTACACGACAAACACAATTATTTCATACAATATATACACACTAGAATGGCTTATTTTATTTATTTATGGTTAAATAACTATTGAAAGCATTTAAAAGTAGTATTCTCCCAATCGTCCGCAAAAACCTTCTATTATGAATATTTAATTATTTTAAAATTGACTTTTTTCTGTCTAGGCAGTTTTGATTAATTAACTTATGGTTAGTAAATATTGATTAATTCACTAAATAAACAAATCATCTATCATACAAACCCGTCCAAGATATCGACATAACTACACCATTAGGATAGGGATAAATAAAGTGGTATCTAAAGGAGGTGCATCTCAATTTGAGTGTAGAGGGAGTGGAAGACCAATTTGGAAAAAATACCTCAGCAGGCTCAGCCAATATTATAACCCCAACCTTCCCGTTAGTGAAAAAAAGACTATATGACACTGGCACCTTTTAAACGTGCCCACGTATGCAAGTTTCAATTACGATCAGCGTATAAAATAATTTAGTTTTTGATTTATAGGCGAGTTTTACTTAAAAGGTATTAGTAATAATTATTTGCACTAGACATATATGGCCTCTGAAATTAAGTCTTGCTGTATTAAGGTAAATGACTTTATAGATCGTGTTCTAAAATAACCCTGTGTACACCCCAAATATGAGTATATAGAAATATGTCACCTACTCACTTTCCCACAACAAAAACCAACCAGTGTAGGTTAACACGTGGACTAAACGTCAATGTAAATAGTTTACCGATATCCCTCGATGAAAATGTGGCTACCCGCTTAGGAGGCTGCGTGGTCTACTCATTCTCTTGAGTAGACTAAACTGCCAATGACGGGAAGATCGAGGTTTGAATCTCGGTCAGGTATACTGAGGAACTTCCGAAGATAATTTTCCACTCTCCCTCCACGAAAATGCGGGTACACTACCTCTGAATATAAGCTTCCTAATCCCTAAAACCAATAGCGTAATTAGTACATGAGCGTATAATACAAACGGGTAGTAAGAAGCAGTTGCTAAAATAAAAAATATGTTTTGTTAAATATTCTTTAATTGTTACCTTATCCCCTTCTCATTAGTTTAGTAACGTGTGGGTTTACTGGATTATTTAGTCAGACGTAGGCTAAGAACAAAGAAAAACAGATAAACCCAGCCCATTGCTCCGTTACACGCCTCTGAGAAGAGTTAGTACGTTCTACCCCCGAGTCGGTTCAGTTTGACGGCGCCACGACGGCGTCCTTTTAGCGCTGCGGGAACACACCTACCAGGTGCTATTAAATCACGCTCCCCAAGTATCAGACACTTTATAGCCCGAACATAGAGCTCGAGCATAAACACCGAGCGAGTCCTGTACGCCCTCCACCCTTATCCACCTTCCTTGTCACCCCCCTCTCGCAAGTCTGGGAGTCTTTTCAATGAATTTTAATGCTTTCCATATCTCTGTAAGGAGTCTTGCAGCGAATTTTCTATTTTTCTTACACCTACAAGATTATAGACAACGCATGGTTTTCTTGCGGAAAAAACTAACAAAAACTGCTCTATTTTTAGTATTTTATGTACACTTTCCATACCGACATATTATATCAGCACACGAATAATAAACTTAATTCTTTAACAGACACAACACCCAGTTTCCCTGCCGTTAATTCATCACTGTGAAAGGGGAAACCTACATTTCACCCATAGGAAAAAAGAAAGTTGAGTCATGTTGGTAATCCAACCCAGGACCCCTTGCTAAGTAGGCAGACACGCTATAGACTAAGATAAAGTTTTGGAATGTATTATTAATATTATTATTATTAGTTCTACCCTCACCGGTGTCTACATGTATTAGTTATATATTTGACTTGGTCTTACTATCAATCCAAATGGAACATTCATATGCAGTAAAGCTTAAATAACCCGGACTAAATTAGGGAAAGATATATTTCAGATTAACGAAAATTACAGATATACTAAAATAAAGTTATTAACAATCCAATTTAACATAAAGTGACGCGTTATACCATGCGACTCATTTACCAAGTTAGGCGAGATTCTGTTTTAACTTAAGCAATTGGCATCACGTCTTTCAGCCTGGATCTTTGTTCAACAATAAATGTCAACTACCAGACAAATTTTAACAAAATCTGCCAGGGAAATTCTTCGAACATAGACCAAACAACGTATATAGACCTACATGGTTTTTGGATCTGGTTATCCGTTTTAATATGGTAGTGGCTCGGAAAGTATTTTCTTTTAATAGCTCATCTCAAGGGATTTGAATTTATAGTTCTAAGCTATCGTTCGAGTACCTAGAGAATATTTCCTTAAATGTTGACATTTGTTGTGAGACTGACGTCTTAAGACACATAAATATTGTTTATTCTATATTAATACTATGCACTATTTTATATAGTGTTCATTAGTTTTTTATATCTAACTTGATCACCAAGGGGAAAATATCCACTTCAAATTCAAAGAGAAATTATAAGAGATATGTTATTTTGAAATCTAAAGAGAAATCTAAAGTTTTTATTAACGTAAGAATATGAAGGGAACGAGGTCTACTATTTACAGAACTACTATAAATAAAAATAAACAAACTCGAATCTGTGCTTGATAAGGAAAACATTATTTCTTTATCCAAAATGTTTTCCAATTATGGGAATATTGGAGATTGAATATCAGTTGGACGTATGGAGTGTAGTTTTTCCTAAACGGTTTACCACTTTTTCTCCAAGCAAGCGCGGGTACATTTAATACTATCTTGTTCATCCCCAGCCATTTATTTAGAAAGATGGATAGCTCTATAGAGTAGTAAAAACGTAGTGCAAAAGATCTATAAACAAGTTTAGGTTAGCTAGCTAAAATAAATTATGAACGGTCTATTTTCTTCTATTCTTTGAAACAAACGAACACCGGTTTTTACGTCCACTTAGCTCCAAGCTCTAATATATAGTTAGGATTCAATTGTATTTCGTCTATTACAACCATGTTTCGTGACTGGAGGTGCGAGATTTTGATCTGGGCTGTGCTTGGCTTCTGCTTTCTTAGTCAAGTTTACTACAAATGCTTTTTGTAATTCATTTTATGACACTCCAAACTAGATTGAAATAGAATACCATAATATGAAACCAAGATAATTAAATCCAATGGTTCCTTTACTAGGAAGTTTTCATAGAAAATTTCAACATTTCTAAATGTATAAGATAAATAAAGAATTCGGACTTTAAGTGCAAAACATTTTAAGTGAATTATTCAAAATCTGCAGAAAGACGCTACCTAATTTTATCGGAAATACTGATCAATATACATAAATAAGTGTATATGAATAAGCTATTGGTCAATTTACTTCTAAGCCGTTTATGATTGACCACTTCAATATCTTAATATCCATTAAAATATGTTTTCCTAAATTGTCTATCAATTTTATTAAATTGGTTATTTTTTATATTTATTCACAACTATTTTACATTTTGCCTTTTTCTTTAACTAACTTTGGTATTTTGTTAACCTTTTTGACATCTAAATATTATAATTGAACTAATTTTTATAATTCTCTTACAGTCCTGTCCCTAATATTATGGGCGAAATAGCAAAATTATAATATTCTGAAGATTAACACTTGGAAACGGCTGTTACCACTGAGCTATCCAGTAATCGTACCGTTAACAGGTGTCATTTTTCAATTTTCCGATATAATATATAGATGGAGTAATCCTCAATAACAGCATAAATAATAGCTTTGGCTATTTTATTCTTTAAATAATTATACTTTATAAAGCATAATATACACATCATTCTGTCTTTAACGGTGGCAATTCTGTTTTTCTCCTACCGACAATTTAAAGTGGCATTTTGATTTAAGCATTTTATTCTCTAGCATCAACCCTCTTCAATCACTAAAACAATTACTAAATGTGCTGTTTAATATTGAATGCTACCATCTTAGCGTAGGCTTAATATATTAATATAAACTATTTCATTGTAAGAAACAGTCTAGACGGCATTATATTTCTTTGAATTTGGTTAAACCTTAGATACGCGCCTAAAGTAGGATTATGATAAGAAAGCTATGTGAAATAAGGAATTGAGTTTAAATAATTGAGTTTATCATAAATTGATGCCCAAAGTCCTATAAAATGTTTATAAATCACCAACTATAACAATAGTAGACGTAAAACACACTCATACTACTAATGTAGCAGAACCCTGTCCAATATTATTATATAAACTATTTAAAATTAAATATAACAGAAAATCTTTATTTTAAAGGTTTAGATTATATTTTAAATGTAATAAATTAATTTTAACTAATCAAACTTCCATATTTAAAATTTCAAAGGACTCTATTCGATAAAAGGGTTTTCTGATATCAAGCTAAATTACTATAATATCAATTAAAAATAACCATAATTGAAATTTTCATATAGCTATAAATATTTCAAATGGTTACAGTTGGTTTTATTTTAACAATAACAATTTAGATAAACTCAATGCAGTCTATGAAACCAAAATCGTTTAGTGAATTTAAACTAAATTAATATTTTTTTAAGGCTTCTATAGATAAATGATTTAATTTTTTGCATATGTTTACTATTTGTGGGCGAGATCTGAATAGAAAGTTCTGTTATTGAGGAAGGTTTTGTTTACTGTGGGTAGATAATTGGGAATGGTGTTAGTAAAATACCAATTCACTAGTTATATACCTGTCGATAAAAATACACGCAGTTTATTCGATAGTAAGCCAGAGTTCAACCAAATGCTTTTACCTTCATGGTTATTATTATTATTAGCACCGCGTCATACTACCCGTTCGGGTTATACGCACTTACGATAATGTGTAATGGTAGGGTGATTGTGAATTGAAATGGAGGACCTACAGTTTAACGTGGAATCCGAACCACGGTGGAGGCCTGGCATTCCCCTCATTCACATGATGTCTTGTCAGAGGTGAAGGAAGGGTTTAGAAATCAGATAAATCTGTGCCGGGGCCGAGGATTGAACCCCGGCCACCAGCATAGAGGTCTGACACCTTACACCTAGACCACCAGGTCACCTTCATTGTTATTAGATTATATAAATTCAATGCAACAACTCAATTCTAATAGTAATGTTCTTATCTGACACCTCCAAATATTACTAGATCTCATATAACGTATTCATACTTCAAGTCATGTGATATTGAGTGTATAACTTTTGAAAGGTATTGTAAAATATATAAAATAACACTAATAAAATAATAGAATTGTATCAGTTTTGGGCGTATAAAAATATGTTTATAATTTATGAAAGATAATTTTTATGATAATCGAGCTGTGGAAATGTTATTTTTTTCAATGTTTCTACACCTTAACACGCAAATGTTGTGGTTTGCTGTAAATTACTGACCATAATGGGCATTAAACCCATTAAATACTACTTAAACACTGTACTATCCGTTTCACATCGGTGAGCATGTAAACAAAGGCGTGATTCTCCTTGTGTCTGGTTTGACGGTAAATGGAAGGTTGAGGATTGAAACTAGGTGGGGTTGTACTTTTATATTAGTATTTAAATGTTTTCCCATTTTATTTCCACCTAAATTAGAGTACTTTTATTCTAGATGTTACTTTCATCGTACCTATTTTATAGAAGTAAACAAGCAGTCAGCTCATACGTATGATCACAGAGAGTACATATTAAACTCCTCCACTTGACACTACCGCCATAGATTTCACAGGATTCCCACGCACCTGGAAAATCGGGATAACATAAGACATTTTTGTGTCTGGAAACAACTGGGAAAACACAGGGAAGTTTAAAAAATCTATAAAAAATACTGTTATACTAATTGTTAGTTTGAGACATTTAACTGAAAGCTTAAAATAGTAGTTCTCTGGAGAAACAAAAAAGTAAACTTAAGAGATAAGAATGATGGTTATAACATATTTTATTACCTCCAAACAAGTGTCTTGAAGTGGCGGAAAATGTATTTCCTTATCAATCTTAAATGATACTATTTTAAACCTAAGCTACGGTACATGACTTTTCAGTAGTCAGTTTGATGAACAAAAAAGTATATTAACCTACCTTGGTGGCCGATTGGTCTGGACCCTTAATTTTGTAAATTGCAAGAAAACTCCAACTCATGATCCCACAAACCACAGGTTGTACCAAAAGAGATATATTTTGAAAGGTTTTACTGCCGTACGAGTCGGTGGGGCGTTGTTTCTCTTGTAACTGAGATTTCAATCTGACAACACTTTTAAAAACATGATGTTCTAAAGGATTGAGGTGATGGGATGGGCTTACCACAACCTGCCATTATACAAGATTATCAAACGAAAGTAAGCACTATTATTGTATTAAGTGCATCATGTAATACGACTTATTTGGTTTTATTGGGAAACCATCTTACATTTATTTGCAACTATGAATGTTCATTATTTCAAAATTTGCTCGGAATATTTAAGTATCAGTTAAACGTCGTCTTCTTCCACTAGCTGATTTAAATCATTTGGTATCATGCCTTACTGTAATGCTGGAGATAACGAGATCAACCCCTAAAATTTTAATTTTGTCTGAGTAAGAAATCATTTGTAAATTTACTATAGCACTATTTTATCTTCACAAATATTTTTAATACATAAATATACCCTAAAGGTGTTCACTTTGCCAATAACAGTAATGAGGGCTTAACGATACCCTTTCAAACGCTGGTGAACTCGTGACCCACCTGTACTGTGGGATTGTGAGTTTAACCATATCCTTTTAAACGTATAAACGCAAGCCATAACTGGTATACGGAACCCATCTGTAATACGTTGGTTAGTTAAGGCTTAGAAAATTAATATTTATTATTGCCATTCTACACAAACAAATATATTTACTGAGTGATTTCCTATGCCTTCGAAAGAATTCATTATTGTTTTTACTTCTGTAAATCTAATTTGTACAATAGCAGGTTTATATTTTTTTAAATTATGCTCCGAAGGTTGCTACCAAATAAAAGGATGGCATCCATTTTGTTTTATGATGATTTACTCTCCAGACAAGCACTGTCTCGCACGATGCTTAACTCTCGCAAGCCGCTAGTGTGACGTCAGTTTTCGCAGTTCAGGAATTTAAAAATTAAGACTTTGCGATATTTTGTGCGAAATGCAAGAAATCCTTTATCTAATCGCAACCCAAAATTAAAGGTTCTGAGCCTTGACTCTCATATTCGACTATATTGAAAATGACGGGCAAATATGATTTCGAATCCTAGTGGGGTGTGTTAGGGGCGGTTTTCCTTAAATCGTTTTCCACTCTCCCTCCACATATATTAGGGTAGGCCTACACTTCCTTTAAATTCAACCTACCGCATTCCTAACTCAGTAGCGTAATTAGTACATATTTGTATAATCTGAGCAGGTAGTAAGACGCGGTTCTATGAAAAAACGGGATTTATTACATTTTTATTCAATCTGGGCATCCTGGGAAAATGGGAATTCCTCTTGAAAACCCTCTAAAACATAAGGATTGTGGTTGTAAGAAATAATGGCAGCCCTGTTAAAATATAAACTGGAAACTGCAATAGGATATAGACCACAAGTTCTTAATTATGTTTTTATTAGCTATGCTTTTCATAAGACAAAATTATTAGCAATCCCGTGCAGAAAAAAAGTTTATTTTATACGCTACTGTTTGTTATTAAGCAGTATTAGATCAAACTAAAAATATATTTATTAATTCAAAAAAATTCATACACGTAGTTATATTTAATATTATTAATGACCGTTTTGGTGGCCACATGGTCCAAGGCATTATAGTCGCAGTAGACAACTAGACTGCCAATGACTGGAGACCAAGGTTTGAATCTCGGTCTGTTGTACTGAGGATGGTTTTTACAAAATTGTTTACCACTTTACCTCTATGCAAATGTGAGTACACTTCCTATATATATTATTATTTTCAACATAAGAATAAATTGTTTATTAATAATTACAAGAGATAAAATAAACTTTAATAATTCAATATTTATTTATATTTGTCATTCACCAACTACCCCCTTTCCCACCGGTATTTAAATGTATTCCTGATAAATTAAATAATTGGAAAAATATTTAGTATTTATATGTTGGCAATTAGGGAAAGCCAATTTGACACCGATTAATATTCTCGCTGATTGTCAAATCTTAAATTGGTTTCAACTCTCGATTACTAAAGAGTCTGCAATTATAAATAAATACTTACTTATAAATCAACCCAAAACGGCAAAATGTATACACAATATTAAAATATGTTTCATTGGATGGATACTAAATTTGTAGTTAACGTTAGTATGTTTAACATAATAGATAATAGGGTCGGATGGAAGGGGAAGGTAAAAGGTCTGTATTAAAGCAGTTTTTATGATAAAGAATCTATTTGGTCCAAGTATTCTTTCAACAGAGAAATTTAGTTTAATTTTATGTATAATATTATATAATAATTTAAACATTTCTAAGAATTCATCATGAGCACAGTGCCATTTGATTAGATACGTTTCATAAAAGTGAAAAAGTCAGTTCAAATGCTACTATGAATATTACTGATATTAAAGAACTGTTAATATTTTTATTTGTATAAAATTAAACTGAATGTTTCTACCAAAGCAATATTTTATTTATTTTGTCCAAAAATTGATTTTTTTGTCACAAAAACTGCACTAATACGTACCTTAAATCGCGTTCCCTTTAACCCACCTTAATTCTTTGATAAGGATGAGGAAAATGATTTTAAGAGTAATTTATCAGCATTCGTTAGGAAAGAGGATGGAAAAATCACAATTTTACATCTTGTATATGAGAGTGGGGTATAACCCCTGGTAACCTCTACTTCCTAAGTACAGTATATTTTGATCTTGACACCTTGTACCACATAAGCACCGGTGAGGGTGATTAACATCCAACCAACTCAATTGAACTCGATACACATAACATGTCGAGAAAATTAATAAATTTGTTATGACTTTTTTGGGTTTAGTATGTTGTCCCCTTTTGATTGTGTATCCAATCATTTCAATGGGTCATAAAAATGTCTGTTCACGGTTTTAGGTTATGACCTCCATAAAAAGTCATGTTACAGTTGTATGGCGCGTCGGCTCCCCTGAGGGGTTATACGGCCTTCAACACATCTCCGCGGATATTGATAACAATTTTAACTCTAATTGAGTTAGTACTGCCATCTATTAATGACCAGATACACGGGAACTAACCCTCACCGTACCGTAAAGTTACAGATGAATGCTATCCATGTTTTTTAAATGCACGTGGCTACACAAATCCGCTATACACGGGTGCGTTGCGTGTTGCCACTAACCCCCGAGTACACGTGACAATTCGGGCGTCTCCGGATATGTTCGGTAGCTTCTGCATTTTGTTTTTAACCCAATTACCAAGCAGTGCACGTGGGAACGTACAATTTACACCAGGGTTTGTAAAAACA
>CABFOV010002315.1:46835-57055 GCA_902141375.1 Timema poppense | reverse complement strand
TGATGTGAACACAAGGCGGGTTTCGAACCCGGGACCACGGACAATCTCTGGGCGCTCTGGTCATAAACCACTATTTACAAAAATATAAATTACAAGAAAGATTGGGCTCAGAACCCAAATTTAGGCGGTGACGAAAGCGACGGTCTCACTACATGCCGCGATAAGCGCATTGCATTTGCAAGTTTAAATATAAAATAAATTAGTTATAAATTCCAAATGGTAATTTTGACAGAGTTCCCCCCATGACGCCGAAACAGTAATTTTGATATGTAAGGTAATATTCCCCAAGACCTAGGTCGCCGTCCTCACCTCTTATCCACAAGCCGGAGGGGTAGTAAGTGAAGACATGATCCCGGCATGGCCAATATATATACAAACATAATTCTCAGAAAGGGGGGGAGACCGAAGGAATAGGAAGGCTGTAGAACATCACAATCTAAGGAGAGAGGAGGTTCCAGAACGATATAGAAACGCCTTGACGCTACGCGTGGCCGGATGCGGAACTCTTCTTTCTTTTTTCTTCGGCTGGCTGGACACGTGTTCGAGCTTCGCTGTGGGCGCGGCGTTCAGTCTGTTAGTCGTATCTTGCGAGAGCGGTGTTGACCTTCCGAGAGCGGGTTCCCCGGGTTGGTGAGTGTTATTACGTATAACTTGTTACAACTCTATTAATTCTTAAACTTCTAAAGACCAATATTTATCTGTGCAACACATTTTACTACCCATTATAGAAAAAAAAAATGTTGCATTTATTATTTTAATGCATCAATTAATTAACTTTAAAAAAACTCCACTGCTCCAACCCGCAAGCGAGTTATACTGACCGGGCGGCCGCCACATGTTGGCGAAGAAGGTGCCAACGTTTGCGGATAGAGGGTGTCATGGGGTCAGCGGCACAGAGAACCCTTCGGTAACTAAACTAATTTTTCTACACTGGAATCGTTATTTATTTATTCAATTATCTCCTTGATCGTCCTCTCGAGCTGAGTTTGACCCCATTTCAGACACATTAATTCTGAGGAAAATTTGGAAGCACCGGAGATCAAACTCGGAACCTCTGAAAATGTATCCAGGAGCTCGGGAAACTATAATACAGAATTTGCCACAAAAAAATATTTAAGAATTGTTAATTTGGACAGTCTCCATATGTTTTTACACTATTTTAAAGACAAACGAATGGTAAAACAAGATAAACTTTTGACTTAACCGTTCACCAATAATTGTGTAAATGTTGTTCGGACTGCCAAAATAAATTAGTTATTTTACCATTTAAATCGTTGAGTTGTTAATTAGCCACACTTCATTAAGTATAGGCTCAATATTGAATATTGTTTTTGCAGAGGGAAGTTCTTATTGAATATAGAGATAAATATTTGGTTATTTTACAGAATTTAATTTTTAGACGTATAAATAAAATGTTGTTTTACGTAAAAAAACTATTTTATAAGGTATCTCTCTCTATCTAGTTGTTTATATAGGGTAGAGTATTTTATTATCTTTAACCTCATTACATCATGTATATGAAGATATGAATAAAATTAAAAATACATCAGGCTAAGTTTATATTCAAGAATAAGGTAAAATTAATAGCAAATAGTTTATAGCAAATAGCGCGCAAGAAGTTAAAATACATAATCTCTAATGTTAGTTTTTATAATCGATATAAGGTGAATGGTGTAAAATGTATAAGTTGATATATTTTAGATTCTCATACGCTATGTATGGAGTGTCATATAGATAACCATCGGACTTGATACTATCAGCCAATGGGAATGTGAGGAAAGGATCTAGCCAATTAAACGTTATTATTAAAGTAGACGAGAATAATTAGCTTCTGTGTTCATGTTTAATATGTTTTGTGGTAGTTATACTTGTTTGTTAGTCACGGATTTTCTTTGTTTAGACGTCAATGACTATAATTATATATTGAAAATAAAGAAGAAATATTGCATTTTACATTTTGTAATTGAGAAGTAGGTCAACTATAATATTCATGACAATAAATAAAATCGGAACCAAATCAAAATAGAATTTGATTTAATATTACAGACTAAACCTAAATTAAGTTAAATTCAATTTTCAAAAGATATCATTTAAATAACGTGTTTTGAATGAACTCTATATTGAAGTATTATTAGAGACATCTAGTAGTGGAAAGAGGTTAGGCTATGTTCTATGAATAAGAGACAATCGATTTAAGAACACCTAACACACTAGATTTCATTTTAAGCCGATGTATTTTTCTAATGAATCGTGCACTGTACGCTATGCATTGTTCATTATCAGTAATGCGTAGTCATGAATATTAACTCAGCCTTACCTAGAACACTAAAAATAAAATATATTTTTTTTAATAAATTACTCTATGTGTTTGAGGTTATTTTGCTCATTTATAGAAATAAGGATACTAGGATACAGCTAAGTAGAATATTCAGAATTAATCTACAAATTAATTCAAAAATAATATTATCTCATGTGTAGCTATGTAACGTATAAAATTTCGAGAAAATGTAGATATTAAAATAAATTTGAATATGTGGGTTAAGTATGTTATTTAAGATACATAAATATTGCAAATATAACGTATATACGATGTGTAGTAGATATTATATTACATTTAATATTCAATTAAAAATAATGTTATCACTAAAAGCCAAACCATTAATTAGATTAAAACCTATGCATATATTTTTAAAACGTTGGCATTTGCATTTATAAATATATATCTTCTCTGATTTAAAAAGAGGGAGAACCTTAACTAAAAACATAATTTTCAATTCATAAAAACCTTAAAGTTAATTTTATTACTATCAGCACCGCGTCTTACTACCCGTTCGGGTTATACGCACTTACGCTAATGTGTAATGGTAGGGTGATTGTGAGATGAAATGGAGGACCTACAGTTTAACGTGGGATCCGAACCACGGTGGAGGCCTGGCATTCCCCACATTCACGAGCTATGATTAATACACGTCTTGTTAGAGGTGAAGGAAGGGTTTAGTAATCAGATAAATCTGTGCCGGGACCGAGGATTGGAACCCGGACCCCAGCATAGGAGTCCGACACCTTACTTATACACCACTAGGTCACCAACATTAGTATTATTAAATAAAACACTATATATTTTAGTTTTTAATATAGGAATTTTTTATTAAAAATAAGTTCATACCCAGAATTATTCTACTTAAAAAGGGCAGTCAAATTTTAATCTTCTCTAAAATGACTGAATAAATTCAAAAACTATTTAATGAATGGATAATTGAGAAGTTAAATGAATAGTAAAGGCTGCTAAATATAATCTTTAATTTTTTATTTTTAGCTTGTCGTTATGTTTTCATACTATTTATAATTGAAAGGGGAGCTATATGTGCAAAATAGTTGGGTTTTTTTATTTTGGAAGTATTGCAATCGTGTGTGTTTTTTCAGTCCCATCATTCAGTGTTCAGTTTCAGTTGACATCATCATTACATTTCCCTGGTGATCCTTTCTGTTTACCGACGGTTGAACTGGCAGGAAATTATTAAAAGCGTCGACACAGCATATTTTAGCTAAGGGTATTTGTGTGTGTGATAATATAACCATATGTGTATTGGAACATTGGATTCCCTGGATATTATAATGTCTTGTTTTGTATGCAGGACCGAGAATACATATGACAAACGCCGGAGGCCTGTCTGCTTTCTATCCAATATTACAACAGCTGTTCAAAAAAGTACGCAGAGTTGTTTTTTTTTTTTTACTTTTTTCTTTTATATTTTTCCCAAGCCCGGTATGTCTCATAGAATATAGAAACTAATGGCCCAGTAAACAAAAACTTGTTGTTTTAAAATCAGTTTGCAACACTGTTTTTAAATCACATTAATTATACAAACTAATCTCCTTTGTTTTTGAACACACGCAAATGAAATTAATGAATGGCTGTATGGAAATTTTGCTTTAAAATTTAAATTCAGGTTTTACTTTTTTAAATACCTTATACTATTATGCTATTTACTATAGACGTATGGATACATTATTTTTTAGAAATAACTTCTATTTAACGGTTTCATTACAATACCGAGAAGGGGTGTTTGTTTTGGGGATGTAATCTCTTCCCCCTTTATAAAGTATAATAATTATTAATGCACATATGCACGATTTTATGGATAAAAAATTGTAGACTCTTAAGTTAAGATACATTTTTATAAATATTATTTATTTTTCTGGGCTATAAACGCTGACATCTTTCATTAAGATTTACCAAGGCATAAATAAGGTGTGAATGACATTCTCAATTTGATTAACTTTGCTACTGATGGGGCATATTATATATATATGGCTTTATGGTATAAGCATTTATGTACCAAGTTTGATTCTTTATCGTTCATTATTTATAAAAACATGAAGGTCAAAATACAAATTGAATTTTGTGTTGCTTCAATTTTTCCTACTTAAAAAATATGTTTAAAAAATGATATCTCAAGGGCTATTTAGAAAAGACATTCCTACAAAACGTTCGAAGATATCATCAGATCACTGTGTCGCCATCTATCATTGTAAAATAAACTATTTTTTTTAAAACGTTTTCATCTAAAATCTGGTGGCGAAGTAGAGAGGGGAGATCTAAAGAGTAAAGTAGTCAAACACAAGATGATAGCGTTACAGTCTTGTCGACGTGCCATGAAGTTTCTTCTTGATAGACGTGTATTGTCGGGAGGGGGTGTCATACCGGAACAGGAAGTTACTGTGACGGGGATATATTGACAGCTCATTACTGACGACAGGAAGCGCTCCCTTCAACCAACTTCGTCTCCTTATATCCTACACCCTTTCTGAAAGAAGCCATTTACTTTACATTCGTCAGGAGGGAGAAGGGGGGGAATATATTGCCTATTTTCAGGGGTCAAGTGGGAAATGATAGTTTTATATATTAAAGAGGATTTTTTAAACTATACAGAAAAAATTAAAAGGGAATTACAGAAACTGTTTAAATGTATATTATGTATTTTACCCACACCCGTAGTCACACAGTCCAAGCCGTCAAGCTCGGAAGAAACAGAATTAACAGTGATTGGAAGGTCGAGGGCTGAACTATTAGAGTGTGAACAGTGTATTTTCCTTAGAATCATTTCTTACTACCCGTTCGGGTTTATACGCCTATGGGGTGACCTGGCGGTCTAGGGGTAAGGTGTCGGACCTATATGCTGGCGGCCGGGGTTCAATCCTCAGTCCCAGCACAGATTATTCTGATTGCCAAACCCTTCCTTCACCTCTGACAAGACGTGTATTAATCCCAACTTGTGATTGTGAGGAATGCCAGGCCTCCACCATGGTTTGGATTCCACGTTAAACTGTAGGTCCTCCATTTCAGCTCACAATCACCCTAACATTACACATGAGCGTTAGTGCGTATAGCCCAAACGGGTAGTAAGATGAGGTGCTAATAATAATAATGATAATAATAACAATAATATACGCCTATGTACTAATTAAATAATTTGTTAGGGATTAGGAAGGTTAATTTAGAGGAAGTGTAGCTGCATTTGCGTGGAGGGTGAAAAACCATTTAGGAAAAAACACCCTCAGTGCACACCGACCGGGATCCAACCCCGATCTCCCCGTTTTCAGCAGTCTAGTCCAACAAGAGGTTAGCGCGTTAGACCACGCGGCCACCGAAGCGGGTCATGCTGTATTGGTTTCATATCTGTGATTTATCGCTTATGTTTCTTAGTTTCTTTCCTGCCTTCATTAACCTACCTCTTAGATTAAATCGTTAATCAACTTAATGTTAAAGTGAGCTTATAAAACCTTTGTAGCGTGTAATAATCAATCAAATTATTTGTAAATTTTTCATTTAAGACTTATTTTAGCATCGTGTCTTACTACCCGTTAATTTTATCCACATATAATTTTAAACAAATAGGGCTGGGATTAAGATGATAGGGCTTAGAATGAATGTACTGCATCTTTGTGGGGAGAGATTTAGAAACCTTCTAGGAAAATAAAACCTAACTACACCCTGCTGGATCTCGAACTCAAGACTACCTTGCCACTTATAAACCATAAAAGATTATCCTCACATAAATTCCATGTACACACCAATGAAGGTGATTTATAATATTAAAATATCTAAAGTACGTCTTTCAACCTGAAGATCGTACTCCAGCTTTTATACCATTCTTCTAAGCTACAGTGTAGGTGTTAAACTCTACCGGAATATTGGTTTGTTACTGTAGTAACAATATGTTTCATGATCTAGCTCAAATATATAAACTTGAAAAGGCATGAAACAAAATGATTATGTGCGGAGTTAATTCAGTAAAGTAACGCTATATCGGACTAATTACTCAATTAGCAATTGTCAATCCCATGAAAAACGAATCCAACATTGTAATTATTATCTCCTTGAAACAATAGTATTCACTTTCCTAGTGAAAAGTATCACCTGTCTGCGGTTGTTTAACACATGTCGAGTAACCACAAATTGGAGGTAGCATATCAAAATAAAATAAAAACACGCTCATTTTGTATGCAACACCTTTTCAAATAGCATACGGTTTATTTATGATAAATAAACATATTTCACAAGGAAAGGGTTATATAGCATTAGGAACTCGAAAGTTAATTGCTGCATTTACAAATGTACGCCACCTATCTCCATCTTTAAATAGTTCTATCCAGTTCACCTCGTTACAACCTATCTCTTTTAGGGCCATCACAATGTTACCCTCCCATCTACGTCTAGGTATTTACAATGGTCTCTTACCATCGGGTTTACCGGTCAATATCTTGAACCAGGTTATAGAATCTACGATTCACACAGCATGTCGTGCCCTCAATATTCTTCGAGAGATAATGAATCTAACAATCTCTGGTGATTTGTAAATCGTGTGTAACTCATCATTATGTAACCTTCTACATTCCTCAGTATCCTCATACCCTTTTGGACCAAAATATATTCCTAAGCATCTTGTTTTCTAACACGCTAAATTAATTTTCATCGTGTAAGTTTTAACACCCAAGTAGAATAAACCATAAAGTTATTTGTTTGTATTTTCTTAGTTTTATATTCCTTGGAATTATTTCTGATTTTTTAAATCAATTAAATAAAAAAGAAACGTAATACTCTTTATGAGGCTAGTTATAATATTCCTTATTATTCACATTGGTAGACACTCGAGCTAAGGCATCAACCTCATCTGGTCTGGTTTTTTTGTGGACGGGGAGGTTGTATTTCGGATTCCGGCTAGGTGTACTGAGGACTGTTTTTATTTAATATATTTTATTCTACCTCCACCCATTAAAAAAATTATCTTCTTTTTACTCTACATCTATTACTGTTTCCACACTATGGTCTGGGTCAGTTTCTTATTCAAGTCATTATATTCTCCACTGCGGGCTCACTATACCCATCGTAGATTCACATTCCTTATAATCTAACTTAAGACTAGGATTGGCACAACATACAATCCCCAGCCGGTTAATTTATCAATGTGAAAGGTAAAAACATATTTCATCAATGATACATTTTTAGGTCATGCCGGGAAATGAACCCTGGACTCCTAGCTCAGTATACAGACACGCTACTGACTTAGCTAAAATTATTCTTTCCTTTTTAATGTTAATATGCTAATAGCTAGGACAGGTATGACAATGTGGTGTAATTATATATTTAGGATTATTGAAAGATTTGGCCAGAATATCCACGAAAATAATAATACATAATAGTTACCACCTATAACCCCGTATTCCCGCCTGTTCACGTTATACGCATATATGATAATTACATTGATATGTTAGGGATGAGGGATAAAGAATTTTAGAGATAATCTACCTGCATTTGCGTGGAAGGAGAAACTGCCCTCATTAAACCTGACTGGGATATGAGCACCGATCTCTCCTTCATTAGAAGGCCAGTATAACACGAGAGAGATGATGCCTTAGACTGTTAGTCCACTGAAGTAGGTACACAATAGTTGAAATAGTTTAATATAATCTACAGAAGAATATTCGTAAAATTTCCACACCGTTTACAACAAAAATAAGATGCATCAGTCAAATATTTCTAAAAATATTTAATTGTATAATCCTGTAAACGTTTTTAAAGGAATCTGAATGATAATTAAAAAAGTGTAACCAAATATAAATAACTTGGGACATTTATTTTATTACTCATACTCTTCACCAATTGATGGTGTCTCTTTAGTGAATGAAAACATTTTAAATAACTTGTTAAAATGAAACCACATTTATCCAAGCTTTATGGAAATCAAATAGCCAAAATTATTATATTTGTTTTAGTGAAGATTTACTCGCATCTAGATATCATACTCTGAAAATTGAAAAATGAAACCTAGATGCGGGCATCGAACCCGGAACCTTTGGCTTAGTACGCCATTGCTCTAATAACTGAGCTATCCAGGAATCGTCCGGTGCCCAGGGTCATTCTTCACTCATATTTTAAGCCAGAGTCTATGATGGACGTGTGAAAATCATCGGCTACAAATGTGTGATTTTATTAAGATCACATCCGAACGGGTAGTAAGACGCGGTGCTAAATATTATTATTATTATTAAGATCACGAGCTATCAGATAACGCAGCCACCTTTGTCTCGGTAGTTGGCTTAATACTGCCAATTGTACAATTATTATAATTGTAAGGGATTGCATATTTAAGAATCAAATAGCCAAAGCTTTTTCATTAATATTTAAAAATATAAAAGTCAAAGTTATGTTGACCTAACCTTTGTAAATATTTTGCTCTTCATTTTGCTTCCAGTAAATTGCCATTAGTTTAATTTCGTTTTAATGTAACAATTAAGGTGGCAGTGCAAAAAACTCAAGAAAAGATCAATGTGTTTCTAATTTTTATAGAAAAACTTTTTTTCTCCAAAATAAATAAAAAATTGATCCAGTAGAAACATAGATTTGAATTTTCTACACATGTTGATATAAACAATTCTTGAATATATTTCATTAGCATACCGGCATTAGATGAGAAACTTTATAAATGAAAAGAAAATGTTGTAATTAAATTCCTGGACACCCTTGACAGATATTCAAGAAATGTTGATGTCACCATGTGAGGAAAATTTAACTTTATGTTTCTACTGGAGATTATTTTATTTTTCTTAACAAAAAATAGTTTTGATACAAAAATAATGCAAAAACACTTATCTTTTATCACGTTCCCTACATCCCCAACTTAAGTTTAATGAGATATAAAACTTTAAATTTCACATTCATTCATTCTGGGTGCAAAATTGTATTTGATCTTTTATTTAATGACTAAAAACTTTGAAGTTTTTTTTTTATGGTTCTCACATTAATTAAATTGAGTAACATTTATATTCCAAAAAATATTTCTTCTGGCAATATAAAATTATCATAACTGTGAACCTACTCACTCTGAAGATGAATTACAAATTATTCAGTTTTTGTGGAAACATTATGGTAATTATAGTTACTGTAGGGTTGTTTATTTCTCAAAGACTTTTATTTTATGTTGGATCATCAATTTATCTTCTTTCAAATAAACAATTTACGTAAATTTTCCACTTTATATAACATTCCTTTTGTTTAGAAGTTCTCTATTTTCAAGTTTGTCAAACATAAAATAACAATAAAACTAATTTAAATAATTGTAAAACCGAAAAGAATAAAAATTAATGCTTTAGAACAGTGGTTCCCAACCTTTTCTAACTAATGAACAAGCAAAATCATTAGTTCCATAAAAAGGTCTTGAAATGTACACGAAATGGGAGGCAAATCCAGATCATCCCGTAACACCTCATTTATTGATCGTATCTATTTTCTAGACATTTTTTCAAAAGACATTACTTTTTATAAATTTTTTCCAACTTTTTGCACTTAGATGTTAGTTTATAACTTTTATTGTAACTTGTGTCAGTTAGTTATAATGATTTTCATTGTGAACTAAAAAATTCATTAATTGATTTGGACATTGTATATTCAGCTAACTCGAAGCTATTTTGTGAAATTGGTTACATCTTAAGATGACCGACCACCTCGCTCAGCGAGAAAGTGTCAATTTCTGTCAAGCCATATAGCTTATAATACAATGGTCTATGTCGTTTTCCTGAAATATCTCTCTATTCTGTCTAAGCTTATTCTCCTGAAATATCTCTCTATTCTGTCTAAGCTTATTCTCCTTTTCGTTCTTTACTTACCACCACTAGTTGTCATGTCAACAAGAGGGGAAATAAAGCAAAAAAAAAAAAAA
>CABFOV010002315.1:19263-46683 GCA_902141375.1 Timema poppense | reverse complement strand
AAAAAAAAAACTATTCTTATCTCAAGGTAAACAGGAAACCTCGCTGATAGTTCTCAATTATCATAAAATATTATGTTATGATTATATCAAAATATTACTGTATTTATTAGAGGAAATCTAAATCTATAGCCCTTTTTCATCAAGTCTAGTTTCCTAACAACGCAAATATGCTTAAAAAGTCGTTGAAAATGAGCTAATGTTACATATTCACCCTTTTTTTTTTATCAAGCTCAAACTACAGTTCTTTTTAATGAAAGAGAGCCCCTTTGAAATATTTATACTCTATATTGGCGTGAACCATACTTTGAAAAAACGCATCGTATAATTAAATATTGCGTTAGAGCTGAACGTCTGCACGGATATATCTCGCTTACCAAGGCGGCCCCCTTAGCTTGACACATCTAATCACTCTAATTACTAACACCCATAGACACCAATCTACGAAATAGAAATAATAAAACTAGTATTTTACCTAACATGGAATAAGTTATTTCCTTTTTTCCGCTCACGAGTACACACAACCAATTTACCATTAACGCCTGGACCACATTATTTTTAATTTAAAAATAAACTCTTTCTTGTTTCCTATTTCGGGCGGACATTTTTTATCTCCGTCCTGGCAGTAATACTCACACAGGACATTTTCGTGAATTAAGCAAATAGCTGATAAATGATTTAATATAAACGTGTTTACAAAAAAAATACTTCAGGATCGAAAAAAAATAAATATAGAAACCTAACATGAAGAAAAACAGTTTAGGAGGTTCGAAAATAAGTTGCATAGGAAGATATTTGGTCCAAAAAAGATATGCGGAAACTGGGAAGTGGAGGAGGTTACATAATTATAAATTACATACTCTGTGCTCATCTTAATATATTGCTAGGAAAATCAAGTATCGTATATTATGGTGGGCAGGACAAGCAATGCGAATGGGAGATTCTAGAGCTTTGTTTATGGTACTGACTGACAAACCCAATGGGAAGTATAGTACAATAATTTAGCTTTAATTAGTTTATATTCAAAGTATTTAGGTTTATATAGATTAAACTCTGTCCAAGAAGTATGATTTTTTTTAATTCAAATAATGGATACCTCTTAGTGACGGACATATTTTTAATTCCCGAGGGTGTCTGCTATCAAGAGATTTCACCGTATTTTTAATTACATCAAATCCGTGCTAAATAATAATTTCCATTTTATTTCTTTAATTTAGAACAAGTATAAAATCATTCTCAAAATATAGTAAAGCTGTAATAGTTTCAATCGAGTCTGATGATTTAAACACATTCAGAAAAAAGAAAAAAGAATAAATGTTGTACTTTGCTAACGTTAATGGAGTTCCCGGCCCGTGAACGATATAATAAACAACTACAAAGTATGAAATGAGAATTGAATATAATACAATGATGAGTGTTTCATAACCACGAAAAGTTTCTCTTTGACTGCAACCGTTTGTAAAAGCTTTGAACGGATGGTAGCGTGGAGTGTTGTGAACACTGTTGTGACCGTAGGGTGCAATCAAATTCAGACATTCCAAAACAAAGCGTAATTAGGGCTGGGGAGGGAACGAGATCTATGTAGCAACAAAATCATGTATATACTTCAGGGGGACTCATATTTCACAGAATGTAACTGTGTTAGCAGAAACTCCTCTCGTATTTTGTTTTACGAGCTCTTGAGCACTCACAAAAATCTTTTCAAGAAGTGCTATCCTTTTATTTTCTTAATAAATAATTTTAATTATATATTATGAGAGGATTCTGTAAGTTCTTTTACTATTATTATCATCATCATCATCATTAGCACCGCGTCTTACAACCCGTTCGGGCTATACGCATCTTACGCTAATGTGTAATGGTAGGGTGATTGTGAGATGAAATGTAGGACCTACAGTTTAACGTGGAATCCGAACCACGGAGGGGGCCTGGAATTCCCCACATTCACAAGTTGTGATTAATTTTGTTCGTTTCTGTACTCATTTTGTGGAGTAGGTAATATTTTATTTACATATATTTAAAAAAAATATTAATTAACATAATTGGTTTGTGATTGCCAGAATTAGCTCAGGAGGATCAACGGGAGAAGTATTAAAATAATAATAATATCCAGTTATTTTAGCCCTTCATCTTACTACCCGTTTGGGTTATTTATCTACTATTTACGATAGTGTATTAGTGATGAGGAAGGCTAGATTTAGAAGAAGTTTACCGAAATTTACGTGGAAAACCATTTTGTTAAAACCACCCTCATTACCCCCGATCGAGATTCAAAACTCGATCCCCCCGTAATCGGCGATATAGTCTACTGCGAGAATAGCAAAATGTTTATAGTCCTAATTCTTTATAGTTTGATGGGGTTTATCCATGTGAAAAACGGGTAAAACTGCTAATATATTATAAAATAGTTACATATAATTATAATACATAAAATATATACAAACTAATGATTATACCAGAAGAGATTTATGTTGTAAGAATTAAGGACAAATGGTATGTGAAGACTAAACTTTAATATAAAGCTTACATTCTAACAAATAATAAGAAACATTTACTTTGATTCTAAATTTATTTTAAACAGTATATCATAAACTATATACATTGTAAACCCAATATAGGAGATTCATTAAACACAGTGACTTATATTTAGAAGCGAGATAGGTATAGAAGTAATAAGACACATCGCTTTTTGTGAAATATGTATATCAGTGGATCGTTGCAGTGATGCCTGCATATTATTGCACTAAAATGCATTCTAGATTTCTTATTGGCAAAAAAATATACTAAGTTTACTCGTCAAAGATTATAAAATTACATGGATATTTAGCTTTCGTCATTTGATTTGAGTTAAAACTTATATTTTCCCTTTTCGAAAATAATGGTTTCCATGTTGCTGTAAACAAAGAATGACTAGAGTTTAACCACTGCCGATACATAATGAAAATATGGAAAATTTAGATTTAGTTTTAGGCTAATATATTAGCGGGCATCCTTGACCCCTAACCTTTAAAATTACTTTGTTGGCTAAAATCGGTAAAACTGTTTACTCTTAATTTCAACTATCAAAATTGACTTATTAAATTATATATAAAAATGTGTGTGTGTTAGAGAGAGAGAGAGATAAAGAGGGAGAATGTGTGATAAAGTGTGTGTATATGAAAAAAAGATAATGTAAAATTTTTGGAGAGAGATTGTGTAAAAGAGAAAAAATGTGGGGGCATGTGAGAGGGAGTTAGCCTGAATACTCACTGTCTTTCTCTCAAATTCTCTTTATGTCACACTACACTTTCAATATATATATATATATATTATAGAGAGAGAGAGAGAGAGAGAGAGTAAGAGTGATTTAGAGAGAGTTTGAGAGAGAGTTTGAGAGAGAGTTTGAGAGAGTTTTTGAGTGATATAAAGCGATCGTTTGAGAGATAGAGAGCGTTTGAGAAAGAGAGAGCTTGATAGTGAGAGTAAAATAAAGATAATTTGAGAGAAATGTTGTGATAGAAAGTAAATGTGAGGATAGATAGTATGTGAGAAAGAATGAGAGACGATCATATGAGAGAGAGTGTGTATTATAGGGAGAGTGTGTGTGTGTGTGAGGGAGAGAGAGGGGAGAAAGTGTGTGAGAGCGTGAGAGAGTGTCAGATAGAGATGAGAAAGAATGAGAGACGATCATATGAGAGAGAGTGTGTATTATAGGGAGAGAGTGTGTGTGTGTGAGAGAGAGAGAGGGGAGAAAGTGTGTGAGAGCGTGAGAGAGTGTCAGATAGAGATAGAGAATGTGAAAATAAAGATGTGGTAGACAAAACATTACCATACTTTGAAATATCACTCCCACACAATTAAATATCAAAATGGAAACATAACTGATCTTACTGTATTTGTAAGAATGTGTAAATATATATGGGGTACACTAAACATTACTTTTAAATAGCATAACCTCAAAATTAAGCAGTAAATTGAAAACATAGCTTAATTATGTATTTGTTTTGTGTGTTACTATTCGCTAAAATGAACATCAAACCCCCTTATTTGAAAAAAAAAAGTGAACACCAAAACTCATATTTAAATAGTTAAAATGGCTATTTTTAAACATTATTTAACATTATTTTATAATGTTAGAGCTTATAATACATACCAAAACATATTTAAACATTATTTTATCATGCGCGAAGCAAAACGTAGACAATATTTTCACGAATTTAACCTAGCATTTTAAATATCGAATTATGCTCAATATTATGATTTAAATGCGTAATTCCCTGAATAGAAACTAAATACTTTAATAAGGGAAACCCTATCTTGGCTTGGGTTACGTCATAGGTAGGAAACATCATTTATGTTAAATCAGAAACATTAAATATTTATAACATTAATTACACTAGCCAACAATTTTGGTTCATACCTCCGGGACATAAGTGGTGATTCCAAAAATGACATTAATTTTTCAGAAAATATCCTCAAAATAAAAATTTAAATGATATACCAATTTTATTAACATCAATCTGGAATTATACATATAATATGGAATCCCCACTATGAACTTTTTTCATGCTAAAATACAACAGTTATATCAATTTATATTACCGTAAAGGAAGATGGGCATTCTATATAATAAAATTGATTGCCATTGATTTTTATTATATTACGTTTTGTATTTACTATTTAAAAACAACAGCCATGGCAGTATCCTAACGACTTTGAAAACTCTTTTCCATCATGAATAAATCCTGATGAAAGCGTTATCCTTGCTCATATCTCCCAAATTATCAGGAAAACACCCAAATTTGAAGGTAAAAAACGAATTTTTATATACATTCGGCATCCCATATATTTATAGCATTGTATGCAAAGCTGACACCAGAGATTCGTATTTGTCTTTTTTTCCTGTTTCTAATAAATTCATGCAAAACAGTTTTAAACGAAAGCCAAGCTGTCATTTCAATATCTCGTATCTTCGTCTCAAATACATTTATATTTCAAAAGTTTCTTTATTTGGGGACCAATGAAAATTCATTCTTTAAGTTTATCATTTGTTATATTGAGAAAAGTTTTGCGCTATAGGTGAATCGAATTCACCTCCTTTCTTATCTTGGGCCTTAACGAAATCCTTCACTAAACCAAGCTTTATATATAATCAATTATATCCGTTTCAAATTGGTAAACCTATAAATTAAATTCTATACTTGTCAACTCTAATACCGCTCTATATTTTAAACATTGTTTCATTAAATATTGCATTTCTTAAAGTCGTTCTATATTAATACTCAATCATTTAATAATAACAGATTTGCAGATGTTAACCTTTATACACAGAATTTTTATAATTTTTATTCTGAGCTTACAACAATTTTAACATTGTTTTGTCTAAACTATTTTGTTATTTGTAATGTTTAAAACATTTTTAACGTGTTTACTGTATTTTAGACTTATCATCACCTTATGTTCTGCTAAATTTGATAATGAATTATTTATTAAAAGTGTAATGTTCATTATTTGACAATATGTTATTACCATAAGTTAACCTAATTATACATTTTGATCTGCATTTCTTATTTTATTACATCAATTAACTTAACAACTTTTTATCAATCAACTCTTTCTATATATTTTTGAGCAATATATCTTAGTCTTAAATTTTAAATCAAATCCACTCCTTACTTTCAACTTGTTTAGAATGTTTTCTAAAATGGTTTATATATAAAGGTGGAAGAAAAGCATGTGAACTGGTGAACAAATTTGCATTACTTCTTAGTGCAAAAATATTCACTCCGTTTTTCCTATTATTGCACAATATTATGCTTTTCTGTTGCCGAGCTGTCCAACAAACATAAAAAAAAATCATATTTTGTTCAATCTATCTAAGTCTGTAAGCATTATAATAATCTTAAGATCACCAGATACATTCCAAAAATATTCTTGGTACCATACTGCATTCAGAATCTTCGTCATAATTTCATGTGTTTCTTTCAAGTCATTAGCATGAATCAGAGGAACTCATAGATATTTATTTTTATTTTGCAGTATAACTACTTTCAAACTTAATTTTGACACTTCAATAAGTATGCGCCATTCATTAGGACTATGTCCAGTGTCTAATTGTTTCATAAGACCAGTAAAATCTTCCCCTGTACTCCATGATTAAATACTTGGAAAACACTTCACTGAATTGTTAATACAATGTTATTTACTTCCAGTTTAAAGTAATTTATATTGCTGTAACTGGGAGCTAAGAAGTTCAGGTTGTTCTTTGGTTAACTTTATATCACGGACTATCTCATTAAAATCTTTTTTCTTTATTGAGTACAGCTTGTCATCAGTTCCCAGTTGGTAGTCCAGATCCTTAGAAGGAGATGGTTTGGTAAAGTTTGTAGCACATTCATCTGTACAGTCTTTATAACTGATTCCTTCGTATCATGCCTTTGGGTGAACTGTAACTTGCAAGTCTTCACTAGATGGAGCTGGACTTATTGCATATAATTAAAAACCCGTAAAAAATGGTTTTATTTTTAGTTGAATTTCTTATTTATATCTCACTTTTTAGTGTTATTTCGTGTTCATTCAAAATTACATGTTATCTGAGGTGTTTAAGAATTATTTACATAGTGAGACAATGTATACAAAATTAAAGTTTACTATTAAAACCCTATATATTTGCTTTAAAATTCTTGTAAAGTGTGTCTGCATATTTCACAATTTTGTAGCCTAAAGTTAGCTAACACTACACCACAATACTAATCAAATTACAGCATGGTCAAAAATTATTTCTTAATTTCGTGTTTATTCAAAGATTTTTTTTATAAAAGTGCCGTTATTTTGTTTTATAGGAGGGTTTAGTGTAACAAGATGATTTCGATTTATTTCGCTTTTCAGAAACATTGTAAATCATATCTAAAAACTATCAAAGGAAAAAGTATTTGATTACATCTTTGTATGGCACTTTTTTCTTTATCGCGTCTCACCAATTTTACGGGGCTCTACATATAATATGTTCGGATATTTGAAACTGTGCTCGCTTCTTTTTGTTATACAGAAATAGCAGTCATCTGCATGGCTCTTGCCACACCATAAATTCATCAATATAAATATTTTTTAGTTTCTCAGTTAACTACCTCCTCGGATGTGTTGCAGTTAATAAAATACATATATATGTGTAGGCCAGTTTCCATCTGTGTCGTTCATCTTACAACCAAAATACAAATAATATGTACGTTAATAATGATAAACATTTACTTCCTATAGGTATCGTTGTAAACCTATAACACACGTAGAAGCATATATTTCTAAGGTGATAAAGACACACCCTCTTTTTCTTGGCACGTTTACTAACGCGCTACTTTCGTGGTGCACTATATTTCTGAAGAGGGGATACCAGGTTTCGATTCCAGTCAGGTGCACTGAGAATGGTTTTCCACTCACCTTCCACGCAAATTCGGGTGCATTTCTTCTTAATCAAACCTTCTTAATCTTTAAACCATTAGTGTAAATATTACATAGGCGTATAACCCGAATGGTTAGTAAGACGCGGTGCTAAAATAAAATTAAGACACCTACTTTTCTTTGGCATCATATCAATACAATGGCAGGAAAAGCCGAAGATGAAAACACTTTCCAAATAAACACAGATCAACCGCTCACGCTAGAGATTTATTTTCCTAATTAAAAGAGCTATTGTGTGAGTCTTTGCGCAAAACAATGGAAGTCCTACTTTAGAGAAACTACTGCTATCTATGAGCAATTGCGAAAAATATTTGTTAGGAATATGATTAGTGTAATATGTTATCTTAAGTTAATTATTATGTTTGCGTGCAGCAATAATTATGCTGTAGATCATATCAAAGTCATATTTCCTTCACTAAAACGTACTAAGATACATACTGTCACGTGCTTAATACATTTTTACACTACATGAAGCCCTATAATAGATTTAAAACTATTACTACCAGATCTAATAAGTTCTAATAATATGTAGCAGATATAGACTCTCTGCTACATTATAAGTGGTCCCGCGCCCAATTATCATCAAAAATGCTCCAGCGAACGAGGTAACTTGGCTTGGAAGACCAACACACAAACATCTAACACCTGGGCCAGACGACTAGTAAATGAGAGAGGTGTCATTCGGGGTGCTCCCAACAGCTGTCGGCGAGCGCTAGTGGTCGGGTGGGTGGCTAGTGGAAGCAGCACGGAGGGTTTTTACTTCCAAATAAACACAAGTGAAAAATTTAAATAACATCACGATTGCAAATTAACACAAATACAAAATAAAATGTTGGGCCAAAATTGACCGAAAATGGAGCAGAAATATGTTTAAGACTATGACGTACCCAAATTACAAAATCCATCTTAATTAAGTATCGCTAACTAACACCAAATTCGAATTTTAACATAACAAACACCAAAAACATGAAAATTGCTAAGAATTAATTTGCACACGTCTGTACATGTATTTATTTTCCATATTCCTGATAGTTAAATTTTCTGCTCCCATCAGCGTGATGCTCCAAATTACCATCTCATCAGTTTCTTCCTTAGTTCCGAACTCATCTTGTTGGTCAGCAGTAACCTCTACTTTTTAGAAGCTTCCTTGGACATGGCGATCCTAGACTTAATTTATCTATTCAATAGGCATCCTTTGACAGCAGACTTCCCAGGTACTTTAGCTTACCTATGCTTCCCAACTCCTGTTTTCCGATTTTGATTCAAAGTGGCTCTTTATTTTTTGAAAATCATTATCACTTTTGATTTCTCACTGTTGATCTCCATGCCATATCTTAAGTTATGAACACTCATATTTATATCCTCTTAAAATCATAGAGCCAAATATAACTCGATGTAACTAAAACCTTCTCTTGATATAAAAGATGTGATAACTAGTAATGGAACTGAATAGTAGTCCTGAGAAAAATAAAATAGCTATCAAAACTCTCGACTCTGGCCAAAAAACTCCATGGCCTAAACCTTCAAATTGAACTATACCGACCAAGTGGTCACCACTGCTAGTGGTGATAGTGTCAATATTTGCTGATAAAGAGTAGCATGTGGTCAGCAGAACGAATCCTCCCACCGTTACTCTCAGTTTTCTAAACCGAATCTGCCATCTATTTAGTCAAGCAGCCCCTCATTTGTCCTCGGGAAGCTGAGTTTGTCGCCATTATAGATACACTGCTTCACTGAAAAATTGTGAAAGCGCTGGGGATCTAACCCAGAACCTATAGATCTGTATCTAGGAACTCTGACCACTAGGTAACAGAGATTGCATGACTCTAGCCAAAGGGTCATAAAAACAAACAAATTAAACAATGATTGGTTACATTTCCTACTATAAAAAATTATTGAAAACTATCTTAACATAAAGTTGACTAGAGTATCGTTAATAATTGAAATATTTTTCTAAAACATCCTTTATAATTTGGGAAATGAAAGCAGCCACTACCTCAGATGTAGACAACATCCAAGGTAACTTTGGCCGTTCATGAAAGTTAAATTATTACTAGAAACATTGAATATAAATAAAGTTATCTTTCCCAATATATTTCGTAAATGTATTCGTGGCTGTCCTCTCAAACCAAATATCGATGAGGGCGGTGCACTTTTCCTTGAGAGAAGAAAATACAGATCACCCAGAAATGGATAAATTTTATAGATATAACTTATCTAAGTTACAACATTATTTTGTGAGTCAGGTTAGTACAGAACTTGTTTTTATTAATTTTTAAAATGTTAATAAAGGACAAACCTACTGTGAACGCTCTATAGTGTACCAATCTTTGTTTCGCTGGGCTTTATATCTAAATGAGTACTTATTTATTTATTTGATGGCACAAGGAACGCGAAGGTTAATTGCCGCACTTACAAAATTACGCCACCTATTCATATCTTTAGAAAGTTCTATCTAGTTAACCTTAATACACCCTATCCCGAGCTAGTTCTATCTAGTTAACCTCAATACACCCTATCCCTATATTTAGCTAGTTCTATCTAGTTAACCTCAATACACCCTATCCCTCTCTTGAGCTAGTTCTATCCAGTCCACATCATTACACCCTATCCCTATCTTGAGCTAATTATATCTAGCCCACCTCAATACACCCTATCCCTATCTTTAGCTAGTTCCATCCAGTCCACCTCATAATACCCCATCCATAGATTGAGCTAGCTCCATCCAGTCCACCTCATTACACCCTATATCTTTCAGGTCCATTCTATAGTTACCCTCCCATCTGCGTCTAGTTCTTCACACTAGTCTCTTCCGAATAATTTTAACAGTCAATACCCTGAACACGGTAGATTGACAGTACTTTTCTTCCAAATTTTCTGTTTTAACATCTTATCTTCCTTACGTGTTATATATTTTCTAAGTAAGCTTTTCCAGTCCTACACACTTAGCTTAACTTTCTTGTTGTTTTGTGTTAGTTGTGATAGTAAAAAAAATTGAAATTATGACTTAATGAATAAAGAAGATGAAATCCCCTTAATAATATTAATTTTAATTAGATGAAAGAATAATTAATTGAAGATAACAGAAGGATATGATTTCCATCTGCCACTACTACCCGAATTTTACAACATATTTTATTGAATTTAATAGTTGCTTTACTCCCTTGTCTAGTAATAGGCCTGTATTGGAAAAGTAATAGATTTGACGTCAAATAAACTTAAAAATACTGTGTAAAAAATAGTTTGAACAAACAGTAAATAATCAACTTATCATTGATTTTACTTTCTCCTTTTTTGCACAGTTGTACAATATATTGGTACTGGCTGTACCCACATTGTTCTTTTTCGTCAGACAGTTATTTAATCAGTATCATTATTATGATTAAAATTTATAGCTTTAATTTTGCTAAAAGGCATGAAGCCCATGCTGTATTAAAAATTCCTCATTTGGGAGCATGATTAAAAGCTAACCCTATAATCAATAATTAAATTTTATAGGGCTTCGTCATTTCCTCTAGAAATATCGCAAAAGGTTTTAAACCTCTGGCCTAGTACAAAAGCCTCTTTAATGTGGGTTTTAAGAACAAGACAACTAACAAAGTTAATTAATAGAATTGCATTTGTGTGCATCGTTCGTGATAGTCTTTACACCCTATTTCTCAAACAATAATGCTAGCATTTTTTTTTAGCGCTCCGTGCTACTACCCGTTTGGGATATACGCTTATTCACTAATCACGCTAATAGTTTTAGGCACGAGGAAAGCTATATTTAGAGGAAGTATGCCCACAATTGCGTAGAGGGAGAGTGGGAAAACATTTTGTAAAATTCACTCTCAGTACACTCGACGGATATTCAAAACTTTATCTCCACGTTTGGTCAGTCTAGTCTACCGCAAGAGACCATGCGGCTACCGAAGCTTGCGACAATCCTCTATTCTTGGGGTTTGAAAACTGTGTGATCGAACCAGGAGTTTAACACAGAAGTCCTAAAGCATTGATCGGTTATTGAAAGATTTTGATCACTAGCTGTCCGTCGAAAAAGGTTATTTCACATGACTATAGAAAATCTTGTGCACTTAAGAGTGTTCTATTTAATTTGTGTCTTGTTAATTATTTTATTTACAAGTTATATATTAATAATATTCATGCTATGCAATTTGTTGGCAATGAAGTGGTAGACATCAGTGTTCGTCACAAACACCGATGAGAAAAGATGCTAAATGTCACAATCATCTTGTCGGGTTTTCCAGTGGCAGACAGATTTGATTTCGAATCCCGACTGAGTATATTGAGGGTAATATTTTACTAACTGGTTTATTAACTCCCGTTAACTCAAATACTTGTGCATTTCTTCAAACTTTTACTTTATTTATTTCTACCTCAATTGCGTGGTTAAAATGTGTTTAGCTGGAACAAGAAAAAATACTTAGGTTTACTTATTAGTTAAGTTGACGAACACATAGCCATATTGGAGCTTAGTTCTTCATTATTTTCATTTCTCTAGTTTCTATGAGCTGTCAATTTTCAGGTTTTGATAAATATGAAAGTTGTCTTATTGCTTAATTTAATTTAATTTTCGACGCCTCGCTACCATTAGAAAAAACTTTTGGAAGTTTTAGTTTAATATGGAGTACTAAAAGCAGTTATGTGTTTCACCTGATTTCAGACAATGCGTTAAATAAACTTTGAGCTAAGAGATATATTAGGAAGTGCTTTCCAAATGTTCGTAGAAAAGTTTAAGTGTCTCAATTCAAATATATTCTATGAGATGTCATTTATAAAGGATGATATTCTTTGTGCAGTCTTTGAATGATATATACATGAACCACTTAGATGACAAACTTTTCTGAATCAAAACATAGTATCAATATTATTTTATATTGTTCGTTGAACTCTCAAAAATCTATTGGATGGAAAGAAACTTTGTGAAAATATATTTTAATGTATTGAAATTAAATTGCACATAGCCCGAACGGCGGGTAGTAAGACGGTGTGCTAAAACTAACTAAGTCAACCCAGAGATGACCAAAACTAACTGTGGCTGTTTTTCTAAAATTGTTATTATTTTTTTGCATCGCATCTTACTACCCTTTCGGATTATACGCTTAAGTATTAATTAAGCTAACGGATTAAGAATTTGTAACGTTTAATTTAGATGAAGTGAACCCGCATTTGCATGACGGTAGGGTGGAAAACCATTTGGGGAACCGCTACCTCCCCAGTTCACCCGACCAAGATTCGAACTTTTATCTCCCCGTCCTCAGCAGTCTAGCTCAACATGAAACTAGCGAGTTAACTAACTACGCCACCGAGGCGGGTGCTATATTAGTTGACGGTGTTACATGCTTGTCATTGACACTGCATAAGATTTTTATTTAATAGAGGTTTTTAACGTTTATTTTCTAAATTGACTGATTATTTCTTATAGAATTTTAGGCTAACTTAAATCTAGGACAGACACAACATCCAGCCCTCAACCGTTAATTCATCATTGTTAAAACAGAAACACTCATTATCTAATGATACATTTTTCAGACTGTCGGAAATTGAAACCAAGAACTCAGTATGAGACACACTACTGACTGAGCTAAGGCTTTAAACTATTGGTGGACATATATATAACCCGCCTCGGTGGCGTAGTTGGCTAACGCGCTTGTCGTGTAGAGCTCGACTGCTGAGGACGGGGAGATCGAGGTTCGAATCTCGGTCGGGTGAACTGTGGGTGGTTTATCCTAAATGGTTTTCCACTCTCCCTCCACGCAAATGCGGGTTCACTTCCTCCAATTGAACCTTCCCAATTCCTAACCCATTAGCGTAATTAGTACTTAAAGCGTATAACCCGAACGGGTAGTAAGACGCGGTGCTAAATATTAAATGATATATATATATATATAATCTAGGGCGAATCTTAATACATCAGTGCTACAGATTGTGAGCGTTAAGACAAAAGCTCCAAGGCTCAATTCCCATGGAAAATTAACTAACATTTTCCGGCCTACCTAAAAATTATAATTTTGAGCTGCCAATGTTATTTATTACATAACGTTTAAAATATCTTTATTTTCATTTAAAAAAAAGAAAAAGTATATAATTTGTGCCAAATTTTCAACATTGAGAATATGATTTATTTTAACATGTTATGTGCCCCCAGAATCAAAAACGTTGTATCACAATTCTATCATTGAGTCTCTCTCTGTATGTTTGTCTGAACCACGGGCTGCCTCTAAAACGAAAATTAGAACCTTCCTCTCCCCGTGACCTTAAATATAGTCTATTGAAAGCCCTGACGCCTCATAGACTAAATATGTCGAAATCTGACTTCATCATATTAATCGACCCAGTTTATAAGGTTTTTTCCTTATCGCTTCGCCTTACTATCTCCACTCGGTCTATGTATACACTAATTATTAATTACTCAAATATGTTAGGAATGTAGAAGTTTGCAATTTAGAGGAATTGTACCTGCATTTTCATGTAAATAAAGTTTGAAAGCCACTCTCAGCACACCCCATATGGATGTTAGCCCTGATATTCCTGTCATCGGTGGTTCAATCTATTGCGAGTGTGACGTCTTAGACCATGTGTCCACCAAAATGTGTAAAGTTGGTGTAAAATTTTATTTGTCAATATTATTTACATTATTGAACTCAATGTATTTTTTCTTTCAGTTCAACATTGATGTGTCAAAATTAGGGAGACATTTACTATTAAAAATACACTATAAAACCTTGTAAAGAAACAGTCTAGATAAAAATAACTTCAAGACTTTCTGTCCTCAAAGAAATCTTCTGTTTTACTCGTAAGCTACAACAGTTTAGTCCTACGTCCATGTTATATCTCCACTCCAAAAACACGAAACTTAAAAAGATGACAAAGTGCGGAGGGGGGGAAGCTCTCAGAGGAGAAGATCAGGGGAAGAGACAAACTACTTGTTATTCTGACGTCACACACCGTCAACAATTCAACAACAAGTCTTTGTATGACACTGACATGACATGGTGGAGACGCAGCTAGGGGACGTCATCCGTTTCCCGTCTCAGAGGGTGAAACACATCACTGCTGCAAAGTAGGATCTAATCTTGCTTGGGATCTCATTTAAGGGGGGATGGAACTAAACTTCAGCTAATGTCAATATTTTTGCATTTTTATGACAACAAACTTATTTAGTTTATATATCTACATATTGTAATCTGTGCGTAGGTTGACTGAGCACTGATTTTGACCCCAGGATAAAGTAAACATTATCCTTGTACAGGATGGATTCAACACTGTTAATTTTCACTAGAATTTTCTTCCCAAGATGGATTGTGCACCGCTAATTTGCACCAGAATTTTATTCCCAAGGTTCTCTGTGCACTGCTTTTTACCTCATGATAAAGCAAACAATCCCCCAACACAAGGTGGATTCAGCACTGCTAATGTGCACTAGGATTATTTTTCCCCAAGGTGGACTGGGCACTGAAATTTCTAATAAAATTTTCTTCCCGAATTGCAATGCAAATTTGCACCGAACTTAATTCCTAAGGTGGATTGGGCACTGCTAATTTGCATCACGATTTTTTTCTCCCCAAGATATATTTGGCACTACTAGTGTGGATGACGATTTTCTTCCCAAAGTGTAATGTATTTATACGGCTAACAACATAAAGAGACAACCTATTTGCCGGTGGCTATGATATCAATGATATATATTAGTAGCCGATGATATCCACACGTCCATCACAGACTTAGCCTTAAGCTATGAGGGAATAATGACCCTAGGCATGGGACGAATCCCTGGATATCTCAATGGTAAAGCATTGGTGCACTAAGCCAAAGGTTCCGGGTTGTCTCACTATATCCAGGGGTTGGGGGCTGTGAAATTTCAGGCAGTCTTGCCACATCATCCCTCTCTAACTTTAATGCCGTTTTTCTCAAAAAGTATGGGAATAACGGGTTCTTTACAAATAGTGTTCTCGACCTATATTTAACCACCTAATCATGTGTAACTATCCGTATCCACGAAATATTGACCACCTGTATATATACGTACATATATTATTTATATTGGGGTATTTAAGTCATACGGGTAATTGTTTCCTCGCGTGCTACTCGCATCCATAAATCCTTCTCTGTGCTGGGTACCCATGTGATTGAAGACTAAAAAGACTGAAAAGTTGAGCACGTGGAGAAAAAAAAGTAAAAAAAAAAAAAAACCACACCCTGCAATGTCATTTGTGGGTCGCTGAGAAATCACGGCGAGTAAAGAGTTCAAGACCCTATTTAACCCTTCCCACTTCTTCATCTTATCCCCAAGGCGCCAATTTCTCAAGTAGGTCCTCCATCCAACCCCACAATTTCTCCGAAGGCTTCTTACTAGAAATAGACTAAGAATTGGATACTTTATTTCCTTCAAGGTAGTGAGAAATATTTCTTAAGGGACCCCCGAGGTGTATAAAGGCGTATTTGAGCTGCACCAGGTGCGGGGCACCCTATCGGAGGAAGGCGTCATTGTCGTCTATTGTGCGCGGTTTCGACGTACATTCAAGCGTGTTTTATTTATCTTGTATCGTCTGCAAGTTTGGTTTCTTTCTCCAACAATTTGAATAAATATTTAACGAAAAATAAAATCCAAGAATGTAATGTCCTAGAATGGATATAGTGTTGGGTATATGTTACTGCGTTATGGGTAGATAGGTCGACTAATAACGGATAGACTTTTAAAATGTTTAGTCTAATATAACTGCTTATACAGAGGTTCACCTTGTTTCTCTGATATTAAAGCGATCGTCTTAGTTAGCTCTTAAACGCGTTGCAGACGTTTCAAAATCCCGCGTTATTTAAGAAGTGATTTATAATTTAAAAATACGGTCCAAGGCAAAATGTGGGATTACGTGACCAATAAATTCCTATTTGATTAAAACATTATATTTTATTATTTAAAAATGAGTCGGTAAAAGGAAACAAGTCGCTCATTTTTAAGGATATTTTAAGGAAAATTTCAAAGCTTCGAGATCAAAATAAATAGTTATAAATATAGATCTAACACTAACTGTCCCCTAATAAATAATGTTATTATTAACAGATTCACAATAAGAAGGTTTAAGTCGATTGAGGATCGTTTCATTGGGTTTTCAGACTTTGGAACTGTTATTTCCATAAGAAATAACCGAAGTATGTAGATATTACCTTTCAAGTAGATGCTGCTCTCAAGTGATCTTGTTTGGAAGCTTATATCAAGTTAACTTAATTCTAGGAAAAATATTAAAATTATAATTAATGAAAAATAAATTATACCTAAATAAAAATATGCCCATATTATAAAATAATTTCCCTCTATTACCTTTTTACCTTTATAACAAAAAAAAATAACGTAATGTTCTAATGTATGAAGTATTTTCTGTCTTGAAAATTCCCTTGGATAAATGGATAACGTAGTTGGCCATGAGTTTAAAAACATTACTACGTTTAAGATCATTTATATTAAATGTTTAAACTATTGGATAAGTCAGAGTAAAGTATTTTTAAATGAAGTATAACTTCATTGGCGTGAAGAGGTGTTGGATAAATAATTAAAGCAAATATTTGGAAAACTATCCCCAATGCATTTGACCGAGATTCAATCCTCAACTTCCCTGTCACCAATTATTCAGTCTATTATGAGGTGTGTGCCATAAACTTTCAAACACTGGCATGAGTCGATCACTAGTCTAGAGAGCGTTGGTTCAATTCCGGTAATTGTAATTATAGTGTTTAAGAATTTTTACATTTTAATTTGAACAGTAACACAGCAAGATAACTACACCAATAGAGTAGGGATTAGAAAGGTAGAATTTAAAGGAAGTATACCCAAATTTTAATAAGGATAGAGTGGTAAATTATTTAGAAGAAAAAAGCTTATCACACTTAGCCAGTGCTATAGTCCCAACTTTTTATTTTTGCCGGAACACAAGACAAAACATGACTGAAGCACTTCTCCTCGGACCGAATTCTGTGTCTGATACCTTGGCCTCACAATCAATGACGAGCAAAAACAATGCGGATCTAATGCCTTAGACTGTTCTATCACCACATCATTGGTATTGATCAGTACAGCGCTGATCTGAATCGACAGAAACTAACTTTACAATTCTAATGCCCAATTCAATGAGATAACCAAAACTTACTTCTACATACACTTACAATATTAGGATCCAATTTATTGCATTATACGAATTGTAACCAACATGAAAGTAGATCATTCTCTTTGTGGGGAAGATTTAATAATACAGGGATGGCGTGTTAAGTTTGGAAAGGGGGTTGATAGAGAGGTCAAGTGGGTTGGTGGGGTGGAAAGAGGGAAGCTGCAGGTGTTCCGGTTTACAACAAGTAAACCTAAACAGGTCATCAGTATGCAAATTGGTAGAGTATGTATAGCCAGTACGTTATCCCCCCCCCCTACCACGTTTCCCGGTATACCTCGTTTATAGCAAACAGTTTCGGGTGTGGAGGTACACGCCCAGGCTCACTGAACACCCCCCGCCCCCCATCACGGTCCCTTTCACCGACCGCTTGAACTAGGGGATAGTTGTGGAGGAGAGTGAAAATGTACTAGAGGAACTATATTACTAAGACCTCAGATGCTAGAGGGTAAGCTCTGTTACACACAATATAGATCCTATGGCAGAGAACATCAGGTAAACTTCTGGAAAGTTAGTGTGATATAATTAAAAGAAATATTCTTCTGAAGAATGCAAAAAAGTAAACAGGTACAGTGTTTTGCTTTTCAAATATCTTAATTTAGAACCTTTTACTTCTAAGGAAAAAACCGGCAATACAGATCTAAGAAAATTATGTGTTTTTTTTTAAATCGTGGCTTGTTACTTGTTCGAGTTAAAAACATACATAAAGTGCGATAATGTAAGGTTGGGGAGGTAGGTAGAACTTTGTGGGAAACCATTTAGAACCAAACAATCTCAGTACTCCGACCGAGATCTCAACCCCGATCCATCCGTCAAACACAGCCCAATTTAACACGAGAGTGATGCGTTATACCATATGAACAACTATAAGGTATTGCTAGTAGTATGGGGCTGAATATTAACTATCAGTGTTTAGATCCAATTGTCTGCGATATAGGCAGTTTATGCACTGAGGAAACTTATATTTATCTATTGTGGCACCTTTCACATTGAATATTCATATAATTCTCAACGTTAATAGTCCGAAAAAGTGTGGACATTCGTTAGCATGAAATTAAATAAACTCGCACTTATGGAGCTTTAACTTTGACATTTTGAGAGAGAAAAAAAATATAGTTTTGTTTCCCACGTCTTAATATAATAAAAAATTAAGCATATCTCTAGCCATTAGGGTTGTACACATCTGTACGAATTACGCTAGTGTGTTAGCTGTGAGCAAGGTTGAATTCAGAGGAAGTGTGCTTGCATTTGCATGTAGAGATAGAGGAACACAACTAAGGTAAACCAGCTTAAGTACACTTGAAAGATATTAGAACCCCAATCTTCCCGTCATTAGCAGTACAGTCTTTTGTAAGGGTTACACCTTAGACCATGCGGCCACCTAAGAAGGTTTGCATATGATTACTGGAGATGTTCCATTACACCTTATATCCTAGTCCTTTCCCTCTTAAATAACGTCACTAACATTATCACCCACGCCGATGTGCCACAGGACAAAGGCGTCAGTCTCGTCTATGGTTTACCAATGAAGAGGTTGGGTTTCGATTCCCAACCGAGTCTTCTGTGGTTGGTTTATCATCAAATATGTCCGTCTTAACTTTTCTTCATTCAAATGCTTGTACATTTTCTATAAATCTTTTAAATACTACCCCATTAATATAAATATTCGAGAAACATAAGGAATACAAATACATGTTCTAAGACGTCATATACTCGCTATAGACTGGACTGCCATTAACGGGGATATTGTAGTTCAAATCCTGGCAGGATGTACTTAGGATGTACTTTTTCCAAATGGTTAGGGACCAAAAAAATTATGAATAACACTTGTTTTTAATTCTAGAGCACTTAAAACTTCACAACTATTATAATCTTAAGGTCAAAAATTTTCTCAAACACAATACTATATTTATAAAATAAACAATTTTCAATCTTTTTAAGCTCACGGCACACCGAATAATGTGTTAAAATTGTCAAGGCACACTGTAAGTATTTTAAGGAGAAGATTTAGTATTTAAAAAAATAGAATATTGATTGTGTTTATAAGGCTCACTAGCTAAAATTATAATAATCGTGTTATTTTTAGAAATAATTTAGACCATGGATATAAAATTATTTATTTTTATTCTTAAAAAAAATCGCTTTTTTTATATCCTCTAAGCTCCCGCGGTACGCCTGCTGACCCTTCTCGGCACATTTATAAGGCATCACTCTAGTGGTAGACTGACCGGATGAGGGGCTCGAGTCCCAGTCGGACCTTCTGAGGTTGGTCTTACCTAAATGGTTTCCCACTTTCCTTACAAGCAAATGTAGATAGATTACCTCTAATATGCTTCTTTCCTCATCCCTACCCCGTTGGAGTTATCATTGTATGCATATAAACTAAACAGGTAGTATTACGAGATGATATATAACAAAAACTATCAAGAGCTTACTTATTTCTGGAATAACGGTCAAACAAAACTGTGTTTAATTTTGTTTAGAGTTTGACGTCCTAGACTGCGTAGCAACGTGGCCTGACTACTAGTATGGGTGATTAATAGTTTATAAAATGGTTGAGCTATAATACAATATATATACATATATGAAAAAATATTGATTACGATACCAAGTATTCATTTTAAATTTTCAGATTAAAATAATTATTCTCCAATTCGCGATTTCTAGAGAGAACTACAAACCATAATCTCGTTATAAAATCTCTCTTTATATGTTTCTAGAAACTAAAATACACTCATTTTGAACCTTAAAATACCTATTTATATTTTATGTTGTTTTATTACTTTATAGCTATCTCTACTATAAAACCATATATTGTATATGTGCCTGTCCATGGCTCTATCAACCATCCCGTTACTCAAAGCTGAAACCTTGTACACTCGTTATTCAATTGTTATAATTCTACCCAAAATTATTAAAACTGAACTTATTTGCGGGGGGTGGTCCCTATAAAGATTAAAGACACCGCGAGCATGTGGCTCAAGTTATGGATATAGCTCTAACTTATGAGTTTTCCCTCTTTATAAGAAAAATTCCAAATTTTAATAAAAATAAATCCCGGTAGCCTAGCAGAATCAAGGCCACAAATCATGCTGCTTCCTGTTTTGAAAAATCTAAAAATCTATTTAAAAAACCACTAGGGAACAGACTTCACAGGAAATCTGAAATTACTTCTGTCGCATACGGGCCTAGCTCTACGAGATATTATATCTGTATAATAAACCTGGTTTACTTCCCTTTTATTTTTAATTGTCAACTCTGGATCATATAACATAAAAATAAGCAAGTACATATGTATATTTTAAACGCCGGGCTAAAGAAAAGCAAGGAGAAATGTTTATTTGAAATGGTGAGGTCAAGACATATAAAAAACAAGGAAAAATATGAAATGTTGACCCCAATCAAGCCACATATCCCGTTAGAAGCAAATTGAAAATAACCCTTCCTTATTTGGCTTTAGGTGGCAATTTTACATCCCTTCAGTCTTAACACAGACTTCTAAAGAATTTAATTAACTAATGATCAGCTTTTTAACTTTTAAAGTGAACTTTAAGTAAATTCAAGTAATCATACCCGCTTCGGTGACCACATGTTCTAAGTTGTTACTTTCGCAATAGACTAGACCAGAGATAATGGGGAGATCACGGTTTGATCCCAGTCGGGTATACTATTGGTGTGTTTCCAAAATGGTGTTCCACTCTCTTTCTCTCTCTCCACGCAAATTCTGGTAAACTTCTTCTAAGTTCAACCTTCCTAATTCCTATCATGTTAGTGTAATTAGTATATAGGTTTATAACCCGAACAAATGGTAAGACGTGGTGCTAAAAAAAATTACTCATTAAATCGTCTCAAATTTCAAGTCCATACCAGTCCTCTACTTTACTTTAGCAATGAATTAACTTTAAACTTTAGTTCAAATATCATTTGAATAAATGTTTACATTTGTCAATTAGGATACCTTACAATTAATTTGGATCAAGTGAATTTGAATCAACTAAATTGCTAAATGTAAAGTAGGGATCGTATTTATTAAGTTACTTTATTTATTTTATTTTAAGGTACTTGACAAATGTAGACATGTATCCAAGTAACGCTTGAATTGAAGATTCAAGTTAATTAAAGTTCAAATAAAGTACATAGGACTGGTGCACTTTTTCTGGAAACTTGAACCAACTTGAATAGTACTTAAATTTACTAAAATAAAACTTTTAAAGTGTAAACGAAGAGCAGTAGTTAATTGAGTCAAGTTCCAGTGCTAAAATGGGGAATATTGAATGCAACAACAAATATTGGAAACCATAAAGAAGTTTAACATTTTCTGGAATACAAAATCAACAAATAACCAAGAAAAATTACAATAAACAAGCTCATTTATAATATTAGACCTATTAGATAAACTAAAAGACAAGGTGAAAAGTTTGACTATAAAATATTCAGACTATTAAAATCGTAATAAGCCTGAAGCATAGCGTTCTTATACCACATAAGTTTAAACAGTTTTTGGTATTTGTGCTTGAAATTACAAATATTACTCGTATCTTTAACAAAAATAAAAGTTTCAAATTACTTGAATCAAGTGGACTTGGAGCAAGTGATTTGATAAATGTAACTTCTGCTTAAATCTAACTCAAGCTAGTTAGCACCCTGTGAATTTAATAAAAAGGCCACACTTGTGAGGTGTATTCTACTTTTTCTTCTTTAGAAAAAGGGATAACTTTCACGAAGTTTGGGTTTTCTAGCCTCTGGGTTCCTACTGCAGTATTACTTTTACTCCTCATTAGTATGCAGAACCTGCACAGCCCACTGTAAAGTCGCATTGCATCACATTGTAAGGGGTGAATGCTACAGCCCTTTCACGGATACCCCCCCCCTTCCCCCCTCGTGACTCACTTTTTAAACTTCAAGTGCTTCTAGTCCATTTTACTGGTGACGGAGAGCTCGGGGTTCAAGTCCTGGATGTGTGTACAAAAGGTAGTTTTACCTAAGTATATTTATACTTTTGCTCCACGCAAATTTAAATATATTTTAAGTACTTTATATTTTTCTGATCACTACCCCAGTAATGTAATTAATTTAAGATTTCCAGCGTGACTCTCGCAATAGACTGTCTGCCGATGAGGGGGAAATCTTGGTTCGATCCCGGTCTAGTGCACTGAGTGTGGTTTTCCATTGAGTGACTAATGCATAGGTGTATAACCCGAACGGGTAGTAAAACATGGTGGACAGCCAGGACGGACGGTAACCATAGCAAATATTATGCGTTTTTAATTTTAATTTTTTTTAATTAAATAAATAGTGATAAATCCAATACAAAATATTTTGAATTAAAATTTCCGTAAAAATATTTTTTCGGTGATATTATTCTTATATCAAGCCACTGTGGCTCAATTTTCATTGCTCGTTGAATTCAATAACTTTATATATTTAGAAATACTCTTTAAGATCGTTTGACAACACGACGCTAATAGGGTTATTGTATAGGCAAGCTAAATCTAACCAATGATTAAAATATATTTGTATATAATAAATCTTATATGTGTATATATATGTATATATAGGCCAACCATATTTTAATTAATATAAAGGCAAACTCGTTCTTTAAATGAAAAGGATGAAATTGTTTTTATTTAGATGATCTGGAATAATTAAGTATGGCATGAAGTAAAATACATCTTGACTTATTATGATTTCACATCACCTGAAAGTTAAAAATGTTTGCAAAATTTTTGATCTAATTTAAAGAATGGAAATATATTGCTGATAAATTTTTGAAAACACTTTTTTGCAATTATACACAAGGGTAAAACTAAATAAATTCAAATACCAAATAATTATTTTTGCTCATTGGCTCATCACTCACCAATAATCACATATTAGTATTACTAATAAATAATTTTAAAATGTTAAATGTTACAATTATATTAATTTGTGTTTTTCAACTTTAGACGTTTAGCAAATTTTACTGGTAAAATAACCAGGGTCTTAGAAAAAAAAAGTCCTCAATAATAAATACGATTTTAACTTCAAGACCTACTTCTCGTCAACAATTGAAACTCAACACTGGTGATCGTTAAGATAATTCCCCCTTCAAGAAAAATGCCCATGGTACCAGCCGGGAATTGAACCCAAAACCCCGAGGTTCATAGCCATATATGCTGACCTGGGTAGACCTAAATTCGATTAAACGTTTCTACCGGTTCCATAACCTCATACTCACTATCACCATCACTTAATCTCATCAAAACATGAGAAGATCCTCTACGGAAATGTTGTACGATTAGTTCATTTGGGCTTTCCCTGGGCGAAGGTATATAAGTACCTGCTAATCTTCCCACCAACTGGGCTACGAGGGATGTAATCTCATAAATATATATACATATAATTGAAGTATAATAAGACTTATTTTAATAAAGCTTCAAGGCCAAACATATTAAAATCGACTAAATTTTATAGTTTTTAAACTATGAGAATTTTTACACTACAGTCTTTTTTGTTCAAAAACATTTATTTAAACATTTTATATTTCCTATGTAAACATTGTGGTAAAATGCATATCACTATGATAGAATTTCTTATTTTATCAAATTTAAATTGCTTTTGTTATTATTTTATATAAATAATGTTTAGGAAACTTTCTTGTTATTATTGGTGAAAGGAAGCACTGTACCGAAATTCAAGGTATTAAAACATATGAAATTTCTTGATGATTGATACACTGAGTTAAGCCTAAACAGACTTTGTATACATTTTTATTTTCTCTTGACACCTCAGATGGAAAGTACTGTATTTTGACTGTCCAAAATTTCTAAATCCATATTTTGATAAATGTCCAGTTTTCATGACCACGCTGAAATCATAAAAGTTGTTTTAGAAATGCCGTCTGTCTGTCTATACCTCGGGCTAGAGCATAAACTATTTTACTGATTGGGCTAAATCTTGGTATCTGGGGTGTTCATAAGGTCCACCCGAGGGGTTTTTGGAATTAGATTTCTAATCCTAAATTTAAGGAAAGCTTACTGAGGGGCAAAAAGAGAGAAAATCGATTTAATAGACATCCACTCTAACGATATTTATTAAATTTTATAGCCAGACACTGTTTGTCATAAACAAGATGGCGATTCTCACTGTCTTATGTAAGTTACTCTCAATTACATTTTAATAAGGGAAATTTTCCCATTTTTATCATTCCTCTGAGATTATTTGAGATACGAAACATCTCATCATTATTAAGTTGTGGTAACATTAAAGAAAATAATATTTTATTTGAAATATATTTCTATAAAACTAACATTTTCTGAGCTATAATCGAATTTACATACTTTTTAATTCCGGTCTTTGGTGGACAAAGAGGTTTTATCTTTTATCAATTTTCCTGCAACAGTGCCCCAATTTCCTAATGCCATAGAGTAAATAACAGTGTATATTATTTTATTCATGATCTTTGGTGTAGTGTTTCTATTATTAATACGCTTAACACTAAGGTTATTTAAAGATTAATATGGAATTAAGGATGAGGAGTGTATTTTAGAGGAAGTGCAACCCTATTATCGCGTTGAACTGGAAGGAAAACAGCCCCCAGTACAGTTATCTTCTTCTATTTAAGTAAACAACCCATAGGTTGATGTTATGTAATTTCTATCTATCCGACGCTGGGCATGCAATTTGCCCCTCACTAGTTAGTACTGCCTACACCGTATGGTAAAAGTCCCATGTTCTAAGGCAGTTTAGATATGTGGTGGTTTCCCATTGGATTACACACTGAATTTCTTTGAGCAAGCACAAAAGTGACTACCAATTTTGCCGGGAAAGGTAATTTCACATGTATTCGATGGATATTTTACACGCCACAATCGACATGAGACTGACGGCTATACGTCCTCTCCGAAGGAAGTTGTGCTAAAGGATTTTATCCCTCGGTTGAGTTTGAACCCACGAATGTCAGATCCTGAGGCGAGCACTTTACCTCAATAATATTACCGAGGTCGATTAGTGGTATATTTTTTACATAACATTTCTAGATTTACAGTCATGAATCCTTTTATGTCTAACTTTGAAGTGCTCTAAAGATATTCTATCTATTCTAAGATGTAAAATCATTCTTTAAGTCGAGATGAAAGGGGACGCCAAAAAAGGCAAAGGTTTTTGCAGATTTTATGGCAAAACATATTTGGCAAAAAAAAAAAATTAAAATATTGCTCCAGTAGAAATATAGAATTTAATTTTATTCACGCGGTGTTATCAATAGTTCTTGAATATTTGCCATGAGCATAGAAGCATTAGATGAGAAACTTTTTAAATAAAGATAAAAAGTTTGCATCAAATTCCAGGACACCCTCGATAGATATTCAAGAAAGGCCGATATCACTATGTAAAGAAAAAAATTAATTACTATGTTTGTACTGGAACAAAATTTGATTTATTTTAGCCCCAAAAAAATGTTTTACCATAAAACATATCAACAAATTTTCTTGTTGGTCTTACATGGATTTGGAAAGGGGTATATAAAGTAAATAGGTGGAAATGAGGGGGCATTCTCGCCACTGTCCACTCTTACCTCACGATGGGAAAAGGTTTGAGAGGGTGGGGAGGTGGTTCTCTAATGAGCGCTACACAGCAACGTCACTTGTTTTGTTTGCCTTACAAGTTTCCTCTTGTTCTTGTCCTCTTGAAGGTGAGACACTATCCCCCTTACACGTCCCCTCATTCCAACTCACTACCTTAAGCACTCTACTAACTCAACACAAGCTTATGCTGGATAATTCTACTAACAAGCAAAACCCTGCTATCCCAATTTTGTTTATATGCATTCCTTTACACACTTACAATAAACACACACACACATGAAATACAAATAAAACGTTCAACGAAGTGATTGTATATACATTTATTTTACCATACACTTTTTTTATCATTTTAGAAAAATGTAGGAAAATCATGTTAAAGGCAACCATTTTTAAAATAATAGCTACCCGCTTCGAGGGCCACACAGTCTAAGGCGTCACTCTCGCATTAGTCTAAACTGTTGATGACGATGGTCTTGGGGTTTGAATCCCGGTCGGGTGTATTGAGGGATGATTTTTTTTCTAAATGAATTTCCACGATCCTTCAATGAAAAAATGGGTACAATTCCTCTAAATTCAATCTTACTTATCCCTGACACATTAGAATAACTATTATTACTTAGGTGTATATCCTAAATGGATAGTAATACGCGGTGTTAAAAAACAGGCTCTCGTTTCAATGCGTTTTATTATTTAATATCCATTCAGAATGTACGCATTTTAATTACGATAATGGGGCAGGGATGAAGATGGTGTAATTTTGACAATGTGTACATACATTTTCATGGAGAGAGAGGTCATTCTTTTAGAAGAAAGTACACCAAGATGGGATTCGAACCGTGAACTCTCGTCACCGGCAAACTAATCTAAACGATATTGATGATTATACTACGTGGCCATCTTTGCGTGTCAATCTAGAACTGAGCCCTAATTTATTTCGGTCACGAGCATCTATTTAACTGGTGCGATTCTAATTTACGATTAATTAAATAATAAGACATTTACTTAGTTTGTTTTTCAAGGAGCCTTCTTTATAATGTTTTAAGAATTAAATATCTTTTTAAAACTTATTTTACACACATATAAATCTGACACCCTCTCAAACGGTTGGAATCATTATTGACAATATATGATACAAACTGTACTTAAAAATTATAGTCCTTTTAATTTAGTATTTTACAAATATATATGTATATATATATGTATATATATGTATATATATATGTATATATATGTATATATATATGTATATATATGTATATATATAT
>CABFOV010002315.1:0-19216 GCA_902141375.1 Timema poppense | reverse complement strand
ATATATATATACATATATATACATATACATATATATACATATACATATATATATATGTATATATATATGTATGTATGTTTAAATTGTTGATGCACAGACTACGATTAAACCAAGATCCATACAATATATATTTTCACCTTTGTTACAGCGTTTTAACAGCCGTTCGGATCATACACATGTGAACTAACTATACAAATTTGATAAGGATGAGGAAGTTTGAATTTAGAAGAATTTTAGCCTCATTTTCTGAAGGGAGAGTGGAGAACCATTTAGGTTAAACCCTCCTCAGTACACCTAACCGAGATTCGAGCCCTGATCTCTCCATCATTGACAGTCTTAGTCTATTGCTAAAGTGAAGCCTAAGAAACAATGCGGGCCACCGATATCGGGCGAGTTATTTAATTTTCACTAACCTTGCTCACCAAAATTATGTTTTACCCTCTTCTTTTGTGAGTTAGGGGGTTTAAACATCAGTGTCTAAATTACTAGGCTTAACTTATCTCTCGTTTAATTCTACTTCAACCTCCTACTCCAACTCTCTTAAAAAAAAGTTTTGAACAAGTCTAGAATAATTGTTTTTATTTTTAATTTTTTTTTCTTGAAAGAAAAGTTAAGTAGCATAAAAGAGAAAGAGAGAAATTCTTAGCAAGTTGGACATTATAATCCCTTTTTAAATACTTTTTTGTCTGTGTTTTTTGGAATATTTTAATTTTTTGTTTTTGTTTTTGTTAATTGTTTGTGAGCTAATCTTAGCAAATCTTTGTGGTCTAAAAGCTCCAGGCTCGTAAGTACGGTATATATTACTGTGTTTACCCTATTCTTAAAGAGTTTTGTTGATTTATAATCTTCTATGTAACAACAGGTCAATAAGAGGTAGGATGTAAAGAAAAATTAAATTTGCACCAGAGGGCTACACATTTTAAACTTATTATTAGCACCGCGTCTTACTAACCGTTTCGGGTTATACGCACTTACACTAATGTGTAATGGTAGGATGATTGTGAGATGAAATGGAGGACCTACAGTTTAACGTGGAATATTTTTAACTTAACATTGCGAACATTTCATTTATAAATAAGAACTAAACTGATAGCATTCTTATTGAGTCATTTTACCCAGAATTAAACATGTTGATAAAAAATGTAGCATAAAATAACAACATTTAGATCACCTATATGTGTACATGTAGATATATTACACATACTTAAACATATGCATACACACACATGTAAATACTGTTTGTGACAGAGGAGACAATTTTGAATAATAACTAGTAAACCACTTATATTTTTAGCATAAGATGAAAAACTTAAACCACCTACTTTGTTATTTCAATCTCATGAAAGACTTTACAAAATTATAATCGGACAAAAAATTCGAAAAACTTATCCATAATATTCTGTCCCGTGGCCTATTCTATAAGTATGTAAGGTTCCAGCTTTCTATATCTTATAGGGGCTTCTGGAGTGTAGAAGGACACAAATACACATACACACATCAGGAAATATATATGTATATATATACTAGTTTATCGTTGTAGCAATGGCTGCAGACTAATGCACTAAAATAACCTTTAAACTTGTTATTGGAAAAATGTTTATGTATTAAGCCCTCACTCAATTTTTTAGCTTAAAGTTTATTCGTCTAAGGCTATCAACTTTACATTTATATTTAGCTCTCGTTGTTTAGTTTGAATCCAAACGTACATTTTCCCCCTTCACGCCACGATGAGAACTTTTAAAAACGACCCATCTATCAGCTCACTATCTATTCGTTGCACCAAACCACTCGCGTAATAATTGAACTGTTATTATTTTAACCACGGGGAAATATTTTTTTTTACCGATATACAACTATGCACAAGTTATAGTTTCCATTGTGATTTAAACAAAGAATGATTGTAGAGACGAGCCGATTCCCACACAGAAGGAAAATTGGTTTTTAGTTTTAGGCTACTATTTTGCCGACATCCTAAACCCCTCACCTTAAAAATGATGGTTCGTTGGTCAAAATCGGTTAAACCGCTTTCCCGTAATTTCAACTACCGGAAGTGGAATTATCAAATTATATATATATATATATATAATACATAAACAAAAAATGGAGCCTTCAGTCTTAAACTCGGCTACCTATGATAGCTTTGGTCGTTTGAAGCTATACTTTCACAGTTTCTTGTAGTAATTTTAAATAGAGTAGACTAGGTTACTAGCCTTGATTGTACACACACCCATTACAGTATTCACCACTTATGGTAAGGACGCTGATCAGTGTTGGCCAGTATACCACAAGCACAACCATTGTTCAGTCCTACCCTGTGCGTGCTTTCACTATTATTACAAACCAGTATCCCTATTATAGAGACTGCCTTGCCGGCCAGTATACCGTTGCCCGTGTCATTATACTTCATTCACGGTAGGAGTTTACCTCTGAAAGGTTTTTTTCCCTACTCAATATCCTACTATATAATAGATTTCTGGTAGGGAAAAAGGCCTTTCAGAGGTAAACTCCTACCGTGAACGAACTTTACCACTAGGAGGTAAGGCAATGCACCTACACATATTTATATAAGAACAAACATAGGGGGAATAAAATATTATAAACTTCACAACTAGGCACACGTAGTAAGATACACGTCTCGTCTGTTTTGATTTGTTGGTAGCTTGGACGTTGGGACTCAATTTCCTATCGGCTGTACAAAGTTAGTTTCTACTTAATTAAGTCACACTCTATTCCTACGGAAATGTGGGTGCATTTATTTTGAACACTAACTTCTTTATTCTTGTTCGTTTTGTGTAAATGTGAATAGTCAGAAAAAGTATATAGGACGTGGATGCTGCATGTAGTAAATGGTAATAAAATGAAATTTATAGTCTTTGATATGTTATTGAAATAATATAATTATATATAATGAATCTAATTTCAATACGTACAGCCAGAACTAGTACAGAAATGTTGCGACAAAAAAAAGTTTTTTTTTTAACATAGCATCTCGCTACCTCTTTGAGTAGTAGGCAAATGTACTAATTACAAGGTGACCTGGTGGTCTAGGGATAAGGTGTCAGACTTCTGTGCTGGCGGCCGGGGTTCAATCCTCGGTCCCGGCACAGATTTATCTGATTACCAAACCCTTCCTTCACCTCTGACAAGACGTGTATTAATCATAACTTGTAAATGTGTGGAATGCCAGGCCTCCACCGTGGTTCGGATCTCACGTTAAACTGTAGGTCCTCCATTTCATCTCACAATCACCCTACCACTACACATTATCGTAAGTGCGTATAACCCGAACGGGTATTAAGATGCGGTGCTAATAATAATAATAATAATAATAATAATTACGGTTAAACTATGTGGTCTTGTGGAATAAAGTGCTTGCCTCAGGACGAAAAATCCGTTGCACAACTTCCTTCAGAGGAGAATTGTCGATTGTGGCATGTAAAAGTACCCTGGAAGGTAGATGAGAATACCTTTCCGGATAAATTGGTATGTTCTTTCACTCTCGTTTATAGAAATTCGCTTCTGCTGATATAACCAGTTGGTTCAGAAAGTGCACGTTAAATACCTGACATACATGAAAAAAAATTAATTACTAACTACGCTAATGTCTTAGGGATGAGGAAAGGGATTTGTACTAATTTAACTAATGTGTTAGGGATCATTAAAGTGTATTTAGAGGAAACTTACCCACATTTGCGTGAAGGGAGATTGGAAAACAATTCAGAAATATACACCTACAGTACACCTGATAGGGATTCGAACCATGATTTCCTCTTCGTAGACAGTCAAGTCTATTGCGAGAGTGATACCTTAAAAACTATTTGATCACTAAATGAGGTACTTCCTATAAGGTTCTTTCTACCGTTTTCTCCCTATGATTTCCTGTCAATGAAAATAGCCCGTGTGGCGGAAATTTATCTAAATGTTCCCCTTTATAACGAGAAGGAAAAGTTTTTGTCAGGACCGGGGAGCCTTGGCGATGGCTAGGTGAGTGGGTGGAGGGGGTACAACGTTGTTGAAAGCGTGTAAGGGGTGAATGGAACTTTATTGCTTAAAGTTTGACACTCACAGGTGTTACACTCGAAATATTTCATTTCTTAGAAATGTTTGGCAAACCACGAGTTATGAAATAACCTATTTTTGTTTTTCTTTTTTATTTCCCTAGCCACCAGGGGGTGTTTTATTTTAGTTTGTGTATTTTACAAAGTGTTTTTTAATTATTATCCTTACAAGCGTATAACATACAATTGGGGCTATCAGCGTCTTTTAGCCCACTTTTAGTGAAATCTTTATCACTCTCTCACCATCTTCTCACTCATCCTTGGCCCCATCAATGTAAGAGTGCCTTCTGAGAAGCGCTTTCATTTGAAAACACTGGACATAAATTGTGGGTTTCACACACAACCAGAGAACAGTAGTGGTTTCCGCAGGTCTGAGTAGTGGGCAGCGCCCCTGGTGGCGGCCACAAGAAGTGGCGCTGCTCAGTAGTCCCGTCTTAAGGTAAGGCGCCACAGCCACCGGACTGGACTTGACTTGACATGACTGGACTTTACTTGACATGACTGGACTAATGCGGATATGCGCCACAGCGAACAGACTTGAGTTGACTGTGTAGTCTAAAACATCTCAGTTTATTCTGCATTTCTCTCAGCATAATATGAATTCCAGTCAAAAGTTATTGGATTTAAGTTCTGAATCCGATTCAGATGAAGATTTTTTGAATTGTTGTGCATTATTGCTATCGAAAAAGAAGAGAACTGGACTGTCTCTATAAGTTGCTCTTCCAAAGACATTTTAAAACTGTTTTAATAATATTAGAATGTTTTAAAAATTGAGTTTTATTATTCGAGAGCTTATTTTTTTAAATAATATATATATATTTATATATATATATATATACACATACTTTAGATAGAATTGTAAATACGAGTTCCTTAGATTTGTACTTTTAATACAATTTTAAATATGAACATGCTAGACGTAGAGTATGTAAACAACTGCTCACGTGCTGGAGATAGTGTTGTTACGAGTGGTGGGGGAAACAGACTCAAGTTAGTTTTCCAATTGGGACCGTACACGACCTGACTCCGGTCGGCAGATTATGTCAAGTCCAGTCGAGTCTGGTCGCAGTGGCGCCTAGACCATAAAGAAACATTATATGGAAAATCACACTGGACTCAAGTCATGTCAAGTAAAGTCCAGTCCGGTGGCTGTGGCGCCGCAGCTTTAAGGTGCCCTAAACATGGAGCTAGCCCGAACGGTTGGTTAGACGAGTGCAGAGAATGAGTTAGCTTAGACTTCATAGCAAGTTAGTTTAGTATATCAGTAAAACTCCATTATAGTAATATAATTTAATATAATAATTTTTAAGTCAAACTATTTCAACAAATACGATTACAGATCAATAGGCATAAACTAATTATAATGAATACAATATAATAATTATTTTACAGTGCCTATGTCTTTAGTTTATAAATTTAAAATATTTTCTCGACACATATTTGGTGATATATCAATATAATAAACGATATTTTCTCAATTTTAACTCCCCTAACGTTGCATAATTTTCCCGTTTACTTTACATTCAAATTTTCATAGGGAGAGTCTTTATAGAAAAAATATTTGTCAATATTGATATCATTTTCCTTTCTTTTTACTTATTTGATAGGTATTAATATATATATATTTTTTTAATTCGTGTCTTAATATACGTTCGGGCTGTGCGAATATGTACTAATTACGCAGTATAGTGTACTTCAAGAGTGACACCTTAGACCATGCGGCCATCGAAGAAGGTGGTATTGATAATATCTCTCAAAAGTATCGTATTCATATCACATGATATGACTTATGAACACGTGTAAGTATTTATTTGTTTGAGGTATTTAACGTGGACTTCCTAAGCTAACTTATTATATCAGCACACGAGAATTTCTAAAAGAGGGTGACCTGGTGCTCTAGGGCTAAGGTGTTGGACTTCTGTGCTGGGATCCGGGGTTCAATCCTCGGTCCCGGCACAGATTTATCTGATAACCAAACCCTTCCTTCACCTCTGACAAGACATCTTGTGAATGTGAGGAATGCCAGGCCTCCACCATGGTTCGGATTCCACGTTAAACTGTAGGTCCTTCATTCCATCTCACAATCACCCTACCATTACACATTAGCGTAAGTGCGTATAACCCGAAAAGTTAGTAAGACGTTGTGCTAATTATAATTATAATAATAATTTCTTTAAGCGAGAACGAAAGTGCTTACCAATTTTGCCAGGAAAGTTATTTTCACAAACCTATAAGGATTGTCTTACGCGCCACAATTGACATAGCACTTCCTCTCCGAATGAAATTGTGCTACGGATTCTTATTCCTCAAGATAAATCCGTTGATCCAGGCTGGTTTTGAACACACGAACACTGTTTCCAGAGGCGAGCACTTTACCAAAAAACCATTGAGGTTGACACGCGAAGCTAGATCTAGTAGTTTTTCTAACTGTCTCAAAAGACTCTTCCTATGAGAATTGTACTGTATATTAAAAAGTGAATATTTAAAATAGTGAGCAACTTCAAGGGACATTAATGAAGCTTTGTTTTTTTAATTTTCGTATGTACACCCGGTTTCATAACAACAAAGGACATTTTTTGAGAATGAAAATTAAAATGTAATTAAGTATAGTTTTTTTTAAACTAGAATCAGAATAATTTAACACTGATTTTGTTCGTGTATGCAACACGCCATAACGTGGAATTGAAAAATAAAACGTGTTATTAACAGGGAATGCTTTGATACCCCATTATGCTAGCTTTGAGCTTGAAAACGTAATCACTCCTCGCTTTTTTGACGTAAAATAATGCTATTTATTATTCAACTATGTTTTTTGCATACACAAAAAAAATTGAGTGTGTGTGAATAAATAATAATCTAACATCATCATTTAAGTTTTGTTATATTTATTTAATATATTTACTTATTATAAAATACACTCGAAATATAATTATTGTCTTAGTAGAGTTAAAGAAGAGTGACTTTTTATAATATATTTGTATTTTGTATATATACTCAGTTGACCCTAATAATTAATATTTATGTAATTAAATACTATGGTAGTAAACAACTAAATTATTTCGATAATTTTATAGGAAGAGATCAAAGATAAGAGAGGGGAAGTAGGGTCAAAGATAATTTGGTTGAAAATCTAAATTAATATGTTTAAAATTTCATCCCTGTCATTAAATGTTGTATGCAACATTAGCCACAAACTATTTGCATTACGGTGAGATTGTAGGAAACGCGATAAAAGACCATATTTTTAGTAGTTTTGATAGAAAAATATTTTGACCAAAATAAATCAAATATTGATTCAGTGCAAACATAAGAGTTTAATTTTATTGACTTGGTGTTATCAACAATTGTTTAATATATGTAATGAACATTGTGGCATTAGATGAGGAACTTTTTAAATTAAGATAAAATATTTGTCATTAAATTCCAGGACATCCTTGACAGTTATTCAATAATTGTTGATATCAATGTGTGAAGAAAATTAAACTATATATTTCTACTAGAGAAATATTTGATTTCTTTTTTATCAAAAAAAGTTTTTATATAAAAACTGTAAAATCACTTACCCAACCTCGGGTTCCCCACATTAATATTAAAGGTAAGCCTCAACTATTCTTGTTGGCCAGTGATGGCGAGGTTGAGGCTCGAATCCCGGCCTGTGTACTAAGAGTAGTTTTTCCTCAGACGTTTTATTAATTTCCCTCCATGTTAATGTGAATACGGTATGTGACAATTGGTCGCTCACATAGTACCTAATAATAGTAGCTTGTATTGTATTCAGTACTGAACTAAGTATGGAAATATCGCTCGTAGGACAAGATATTAAGTTTATTAATGAATAGTTGGTGTATCCAGCGTTACCTGTGAAAAATTATTAGTTTAATGATTGTACGTGGAATGTACCAATAAAGTTAGTGCCTTCAGACCCTGGGTTACCCAAAGCCCAACCCGGTTTTTAATTAATTGGAAAAAATGTAATCGAAATTTTATAATACCAGCTTTGAGGTGCACATATTTGTGCGCATGGACTACTATTTTTAAATTTCATCTATTTACATGCGGTGGATATCACTCAATGCTCAGGGCAGACACACAAACTCAAAATGTTGATTAATATAGATAAGTTTTAGTAAATTTTGTTGTAACTGTCAATAAAGTATATGACGCGTCTATAAATAGTTACTGGAAACTCAAGATCCTAGTCGCCGGGTTACCTCAGTTGCAAACTCAATCATCATGAATGAACAATTATCGAATATTTAAAACGTACTATTCAAGGTAGCTTTCTTTCGATATTCTGTACAACGCTATAAGTTTGACATCTGTTTGTTGCAGTCTCTTTACCATGATGAATTTTAGATTATTATTATTATTATTATCATTATTAATAATATTGTAGGTGACCTGGTGGTTTAGGGGTAAGGTGTCAGACTTCTGATCTGGGGGTCCAGTGTTCAGTCCTTGGTTCCGGCACGGATTTATCTAATTGAAAAACCCTTCCTTCACCTCTGACAAGACGTGTATTAATACTACCTTGTGAATGTGGGGAATGCCAGGCCTCCACCGTGGTTTGGATCCCTCGTTAAACTGTAGGTCCTCCATTTAATCTCACAATCACCCTACCATTAAACATTAGCGTAAGTGCGTAAAATACGAACGGGTAGTAATACGTGGTGCTATTATTATTATTATTATTATTCAGGTCTCATGACGGTTGGCCATCACTATAATAAATGAAATGGAAAATTTTATTATTATTGTAATAAATATTATTATTATTATATATTCGCATCCATTGTCCTTTTCCTGTGTTTGCCATTAATGTTAGTCATTTTACATATTCCTATCTAAGTGTCCTATCATCCTTTACCAATTTCCTTTCTCTCCCTTTTGTGTTATTTGTTTTCCTCTTTTGGTAAGTTGCGTGACGCGTTTCACACTCCTCCCTGATGAGTTCCAATAGAATGAAACCTAGGTCAGGACATTGGGCTGTGAAGCAGCCATTATCTCTTTGTCCAGTGACAGCAATGTAAAATTGTGAACTGTGAAGGTAGTGAAGGTTGTGAAGGTAGAAGAAAGGTCTATTAACCTTTCTTCTACCTTCATAAAAATATATTAGTATTATTATTGTCATTAATAGATTACAGTTTATATAGTTTTCATTTTATGGATAAATCCAAAATATTTTTTAGCTGCATCTTTTATATCTGTAATAATAATAGAGATCCAAATTCTCACAAAAATCGAGTCAAAAGATATAATATTAATATATTAAATATTTTAGAAGCCCAAGGAAGGTGCTTGCAGCCAGATATTGCGAAACTAAGAGAAATTCCTCCACTTTAGCATAGCACCATTTGCGAAACATAAGTTAAATCCTGTCCAGCTTTGGACTTCAATCTATAACCATTCCAATTATAGTTGAATAGTTCCTTGGCCGAAAGGCCTAAGGCGTCAGATTATCAAAAGACTGAATTGCCTTAGGACGTGGGTGAAAGTTTGATAACTTATCTGGGCTTACGTGTGGGTTTTCCCATTTCATCTCCAAGCAAATAAAGGTACACTTCCTCTAAACTCCCCTCCACAGATCTATACGCCCTGTATTTAGCAGTTTATAATCTTGGCTTAAAACTTACTCTTTAAAGGATTGCATCTTTTGGACATGATTTTTATTAATTTAAATACCTACTTGTTTTAGAAAAATATGGCTACTATTTATTTATATAATAAAAAACATTTTAACTATTTTCCAATGTTATAACTTCATTATATCGACTTAAAAACTTTTAATAAATTAAGTATGGATACAATTAACAAAATTATTCTATTTAAAAAAAATTGTGTCTTGCTTGTAGCTTTAAAAATTTTTTAACAGCTCAGGTCTTAAACAATATGAATATAAAATGTTATATAATTTATTTGTTTAAAAAACTGTCCTTTTTAACTTTACTTTGTCTGAAGTTGTTATTATAGATACAATTCCGTTTCATAAGCCTTTCATAATCTCTTATTCACTGAACACTCATTTAAACAAGAGATTAAGTGATAAAAGATGTTTAAAAAACCGCACAATGTAAGCAAAGCCTCCTCTGACAGCTTCACAATGTAAACAATAGGGTGTAATGTTGGCGAGTAATTTTAATTGATCGCTCTTAGATAATAGTTTTACTGTTGTAGAACTAGTTTTATAAACACAAAGGCATCGATGGACACGTGATCTACATGTCAAACTCATCTAGCCTAGTTTGCTGTCGATGAGAGGTCAGAGTTCAAATCCTGGCAGGATGTACTTAGGGAGGTGTTTCTAAATGGTTTTCAGCTCCCCCTTCAAGTAGATTCAGGTAAATTTACTTGATATGCTACCTTACCCAATCCTACCCTATTATCGTAATTAATACATTTTGCATATAGCTGGAATGAGTGCTAAACCGCGAGAAAAAATAAAATATGTTTCCTATTTATAATTAATCATCATTTGAATTGTTTGTATAGCTATTTTATGTATTTTGTTGGATTAGTATTGGTAAAATTTACGTTCTAAAAGTCATTTTATTATTATAAATATAGTTTTTTATTCATGTATTTGTGTTTACCATTAATATTATGTATAGCTTGGAAATAAATTTCATTCCTAAACGTCCAAATTTATCGTAAGGTACTTTACATACTATATTGGGCACCAATAGCTAATATTCATGTTGGGTATTCCTTTAAGCCTCGTTTTAGGTTGTCACATCATTTAGTCATTCATAGTGAACTAATATTAGAACGGTATATTTTAGGAAATGTACTGTACATTATTAATTTTAGGTGCATGTCAGTCACCAGGCGTAGAGCTTTCAAACTATTGACGGCTACTGACCATATTAAGAACGCATATATAAGTGCTCACCATCAAAACCCGTAACTTATGTTTTTCATAATCAACCACAAAAAGTGTTTTTTATGACAGTGTTATTCAAATTTGAAGATAATTAACTTATTTAGGGAAGTATTGGAGCTTTAAACTCTATATAAATCGTTTGGTTACGCTTGGGAAAGTTATAGTGCCTTCCCTAAAGATTTAGAAGTGTAAAAATAATGTTATTGAAATATAATACATAATAATTAAACATAAAAATATACAAAGTTTATTAAGATTGGGTGAACATTTTGGCCAACATAAATAAAAAATTGTTTCAGTAGATACATTTAGTTTGATTCCTTACATATGGTAATCCTAAAAATCATATTTCATATTTGTCATGGGCATCGCGGCAAATTTAACAAAGATTTTTATTTTTATTTAAAATAACTATATTTAAATGTAACTATGCTCATGTAAAAACTGTTAAGATTACTTTTGAGTAGATCATATCGATAGCGGCCATCTTGTTAAGCCAGAAGCAGCTTACTCTCTATGAAGACATTTTACTATCAAACTGCGAATAATAATGAACAAAACTCGCGTTCCATTTCACTCCGCTTTAATCTGGGATTTAAAAATGAATTCACCCGACTTCAATTTCATCTGATATATCTGGCTGTTACTGGGCCATTTCAACACAAAATAGTTTGCGTCACACGTTATATGGTAGGTAGCCAAGCTCATAGATTTGATATTTCACAACAAAATACTGTGCGTATCGCAGACTTTTATCCTCTTCTATCAAGAACTATGTTTCTATACGATTAAGTCAATTTTCAATACGCATTTGTTAAATAAAAATGTCAATTGAGGTATCTTGGTGGGAATAGAATTATTCTCTCTTGATTCCATGAATTGGTGTCAAGCTCTTGCTTTTATGGTCTCTGTCAAGGAGGAGAAAATGGGTTCACCCAATTAACGAGAAAATATAATAAATACGGTGAGTGCAAACGTTTAATGTACGACTTGCACCTTTATGATTCGAAATTCAAAACCTACTTTATATTGAACCATGAACAGTTCGTGCAGCTCGTTCACTTTTTAGAAACGGACATCAGAAAAGAGGATGCAAGATGTTTCACAAAATTCTCTGGACTTGCAATCGAGCAATATAGCGAGCCAGCGTGGTCGGCTTAGTTCGCCCCACGGTGCGAATATATTTCTTTAAAATAATGAAAGATACAATAGCCCCGTGGCTTCTTTGGTGCTGACTGACAGCTCACAGCTGACTTCTGACCGTCAACATTTAGTTATATGCCTAAATTTTGACCGTCAGAAGTGACAGCTGCTAAACACGTGTTTTTGCAGATCATATTGTTTGGCGTAGGGATATATAATTTGGTCTGGTAACTTTTCAAAGCTTTTAGTTGTCAGCTGTGAGTGGTCAGTCAGCACCAAAGAAGCCATGGGACTACTGTAGTTTTCAAAAGTATAGCGCACGTTGCGTGCACTACACATAATAATTTGGTGTAAAATGGATTGAAGAGTTACAAATAAATTCTAATATAGTCATTCATCAAGTCATTTTACTTTTAAAAAGTATTATTAATATCTATAAAATAACACACATAATTCAGTAAAATGTTATCAATGCTGGGCGCAAAGAAACATGTTAGCATTTTTTAATTTGTTCTTCCAGCCAAAATCAGGGTAAGGCACTCAAACTTTGGAATGAACTTTAACTGTAACAAACTAATTTTCTTCGGGGATATATGTGGTTATTGCTCTTTGTGTAATATTAATCACCTTTTCTTGAGCTGATTTACAAAGAACGTCAAAACCCTATTATATTATAAAGCAATTAAGATAAAATGAAAAATCATTCACCGAGCAATACGGCTTGCTTCTGCAAGATTCTATTCTTGAAATTGAGAGGGAAATTATGGATTTTGAAAATACGTTCATCTAGTTTCTTTTTTGCCCTTATTTCAAATGATATATCTTATGGGAGGCAATGTTTATTCATGTGTAGGAGTAGGAATATTAATTTCACCGCTTCTGAGTTAATTATTAAATAAATTAGTTATATAATCAATGATACATGTTACCGCAGTTTTAAAATGAAAATAGATATATAAATTTAAATTCTTAATTCTTTATATATATACTTGTTGGTTCGAATCCCGCTGGGGTTAAATTTACTTATTATTTCATGTCGTTGAAAGTTGTGCTAGTCCATACCTCTAAAACCTTTAACGTATGCTAGTCGTTAAATAAAATTGTGTTTATTTAACATTGATGTCTACTTTAAAAATAATAAATATATTATTCATTATTTTTTAATTTTAATTACCTACTTAATAACTATTTGGCATAAGGAATTTGAAAGTTTATTTCCACGCTTAAAAAAGTAGACCCACGCCATATATCACTATATTGAGCTGGTTCTATCCAATCCCTCTCATTACAACCATCTCTTTCAGGTCCATTCTAATGCTATCCTCCTATCTGCGTCTAGGTATTCCCAATGGGTTTGTTAGTCAATACTCTGAGCATGGTTCTAGATTCTTCCATTCTGGCAGAGTGTCCTGCCCACCATAGTCTAAGAGATTTGATTATCCGAACAATGTCTTGTTATGAGTACAGGTTTTGTAAATCATGATTATGTAAGCTCCTCCACACCCCAGTAACCTCATCCCTATTTAGACAAAATAGCTTACGAAGCACCTTGTTTTCAAAAACGCTAGAAATTGTTCCTCTTGTAAGGTAAGAGCCCACGTTTCACATTTTAAATACATATTTAAAATCAAATAAATATATCAAGCCTACCACATCCCGTTTAAAATAAAAAATAAACATTACTTTTTTACACCGCTTAAATTTTGGACGATACAAGTTGTTTCAAGTGTATGCACCGTAATAAATTGTGTAAATACATCATTCTAAAATAAACTCTAATTTCGCCTTAGATATAACAACTTACCAATTAGCATATATGTTGAGATTGATAAAAGCATTTATTTACTATTTTATTGTTAGCGCATTAAATAGTCCAAATATATAATTTATATTAGTCGTGCAGTAATACAATTTCTCCTTTGACTTGGTGTTGAACAATTTCCTTGTTATAATCATTAGACATAAAATAAGTGAATATGTAATTATTTATACATTGGCAAGCACAATCTATTAATGGACAAATTGATTCCTTTTTAGCAAGCTTGAGACTATATTGTGCTTATAAAAAACCAATTAAATGCTGACTTGACGCGACTAAATATTATAGAAATCAAATAGATATTATCTTGATGCGATATAAAATACACTTTTATTACTAGTGGATTGATTCTTGACTCGTTGAATGTTGAATGTTGCATGCTGGTAGAAAATAAATTGAAGCCAATTTTTTTTTTCAGTGAAGCGTACAGTTTGATTGAAAACGTGCGAATTCCTTCTTAACACGCCAAAGGAAGCACTCGGATTGAATTAAAATGGATATACTTTATTTTTCAACATGTCTTACTATCCCTTCAGGTTATAGTATATGTAAGATATTAATTACTGTGTTAGAGATAAGGAAGGCTTAATTTAGAAGAGATATACCTGCCTTTTCGTGTAGAAAGATATTAAAATCCCTTAGGAATTACCACCCTCAGTAGAACCGGGATTTAAATCTAAATCTCCCCTTCATCGGTATTTCACTCTATGCGTGAGTGACGGCTATCAATAAAGTTTTATTAAATAAGTTTTCCCAAAGAAGAAACAAATATATTATTTTGTATTGATAAGAAAAAATCCTCGTATCTAGATTTCGAACAAAATTGTTCAAACTATTGTTAGAAAAGTTTGATATATGCAAAAAGCAATCATCAGTGAACTATCTTAATATTATTTATGTTTGTAAAACTATATGTAAATAAAAATGCTTTGATACTAATTTTTATAAAACTCATAAGACATATTTTATAAAATTTTCAAATTTTTAACTAGCTAATTAGCTAGCATTAAATGATTTGTTTTATCAAATATACAAAAAAAAAGTTATAAAACTCCGTGGAACTACCACTGTACCATGATTACATTATAGATAGTTTTAGATCAAGTTAGTTTTCAAGACATTCTTTAACATATTATCTTAATTCTCAGTGTTATTTCCATATATTTAATTTATTGAAATTGTGTAAATATACTCTTGAAGCTGATGCTATAAGCCTACAAATTGAAAAGTAAGATCTCAAAATATCTTCAAACGAAACATTAAGCTGGTATATCAACATTTTGTAAAATGGTGTCTATTGGAGAGTTTACCAAGAGCTATGCAATGCCATCACACATTTTTCCTCTAAATAAAGTTTAAGAAACTCAAAAAATATGTTGAGCATTCCTTCTTCAATTCCCCTAGGTTCATCGAATATAGTTTTGTAAATATGAAAATTAAAACAATATTTAAACACATCAAAATGATTCCATTTATTAAAAGTTAACCAAAACAATATTTAATTTGGAAATGATTTTATTTCATTTAAAAACTACTAATATTACTAAATAATCCTAGCTAAAAGGTTGCTTATTTAAGACAAAGATTATTTTTGAGGCGCCACTTTTTACTATCTGTTCGGTTTATATGCATTTGTACTAATTGTGCTAGAGAATTAGGGATGAGTAAGATTGAATTTAGATAAAGTGCACCCTCATTTGCGTGGATAGATAGTGGAAAACTAGTTTGTAAAAAAAATCAGCCTAAGTACACCCTATTTGAATTTGAACCCCAATCTCCCTGTCATCTGTAGTCCAGCCAAACATGAGAGTGAAGCCTTTTTAGACGATGCGACCACTGAAACAGGTTATGACAAAGACAATGCAAGAAAATATTTCTTATAAATAAATGATATGTTAATTAAATAAAGTGGACTAGACCAAATTGCATTTATAACCTTATCAGTAATAGATAGCTATGGCCACTGCCTATCCAATATAAGATGTTTTATCATCTTTGAGACCGAGATTGATAAAGAAAGAAAAACAATTCTTTAGAATAAACTTAGATGGAATAGACGACAAGAGTGTATTATCAATATATTGCTATATTGACTTCCGATTTTATTATCTCCTCTCTTTAGTTCATCCGTCTTCTCCCCTCTCCTCCCCCATTTCACCTTTTATTTTTATAGTGTGAGCCTGAGGCTCTGGTATTGAATGCGCTGAGGTTCAGGTATAGACGATAGAGGGCAATAAAGGTTGAAGAAAAGGTCGATAAAAGGTACGTGTACACACAAAAACTTTTTTTTTAAACCCGAAATAATGGTTGTATCGTAAATTGAGTTCAGGAGCGGATATTATATAACATTTCTGGTTCATGACAAGGGATGTTTACTCGACATGGGGAAGTTTCGGTGGGGGTAGTAGTGAATTGCTTGCTTCTCTACTACAACCCCTTTCACTGAAGGTAAATTTACCAAACTTTTACTTACCGTCTTCTTTACGTGCGGTAACAAACGTGACGTAAGAGATTTTTGGATGTTTACAAAGGGGAAAGCATGAATAAATCTAAATGTAATCACGTCTTTCTTTTGTAAAATGAGTTTCCTTTGTCGTAAACTCGAAATGTTAAGCGCTTCATAGTATTTATATTTTGTTAATTATGTTTTTAAGAAGTGCTCTTTATACTGATATCAATAATCAAAAGGAAATATATCTTTACAAACTTAATACCGTATTTACTATTTGTAAACTATGTTAATTTAGTTATAATAGACTTATTTGACAAAGGAATAGTTTGTCCCGTATTGCACTCTATTAACATTTCACTTCGGCGTAACTTGCGCGCTATTCCCAGCCACTGAATTCCTGCCAATGAGGCCCAATAAAATTAGATAAACTGTTATAAATAATCCTGCACCTCACATACAAAATGTACATGTCCTGAAAGATATATATATATATATATATCTTTTTGGTGAATGTTCACAAAACATAAATGTTGTTTCTCGCTAATTATAAACTTGTTTCCTGTTTCACACCTGTCATAAGTATAGTCACACCAGTCACAAGTTTAAAATAATATTACAAATAACAAATAAAAACCTATATAAAAATATTAATTTTCCTTAAGACTAAAATGATATGAACTATAAAATCCTAACTAAAACATTTTATCAACTAGTTCACAGAATATCTGAAAATTGTTATTGGAGGCTTTGTATTGTTTCATGAAAGTGTCATATCCGACACAATATTTATAAAAAAAAATCACACAGAAAAAATTAAAACACATGGAAAAATATGGTTTTGGAATAAAATGCTTCAGAAGTTGGAGAACAAACTCCCATTCAATTTTATCTTGATTTTTTTTTAAATCCAGTGAAATACTTCAATTTAGACGCAAAAGTAATGTGCAAATGTCACACCCGTCACAATGGAATGGCTGAAAATACTTTACATAATATCTCAATAGCCTAATGTAAAAAGAAAGCTATACATTTTTTCTTTCAAAATATATCATCTAAATTTAAATAATAATAATTATTACAATAACAATAAACACTTTGAAGGCAATTTGAACTTCTTACACTTCAGATGGTGTTCGTAGCATCTTAAGATGTTTAATTCGTTAGCTCGCAAAGAAGCAACGAAAACCACAACTTCTAAACTTTTCCTTTTACTACTACAGCGAGTCTTGAGGAAAAGGAAACAATCTGTTAGCAACATATTTTATAGCCTTCAATCTTGAGCTAAGGAAAATTAATTAGATTGTAAATCAATATCGAGAATATTTTGTTTCAAAATCCTTAAGTACACTCTGTTCAACCTGAAATATTGCAGATATACCTTGAATGATTACACAATGGCACTGTCCTAAAGGTTATACCATAGGGAGGAAATATATGTTAAGCTTGTTCCCATATCAGAGTAAACTAAGGGTAATTATATTATTTAAATTAACACCTGAACACAGGAATCAAACCTGGGACGTTTGGCTTAGTATGCCAATGATCTAACCACCAAGCTATCCAGGAATCATCCTGTGCTCAGGGCCATTCTTCACTCATATTTTCAGGCAAAGTCTGTAATAGAGTACAATACTCTTCGGATACAAATTATTTCAAGAGACAAGCTACCAGAAACCACTATTAACACTTTCTAAAAAAAAACTGAGGCTAACATGTTTTTGACCTTTAAAATCTTAACCATTACAAAAATAAACTTAAGTTACTCTTCGGATACAAATTATTTCAATAGACAAGCTACCAGAAACCACTATTAACACTTTCTTAAAAAAAAACTGAGGCTATCATGTTTTTGACCTTTAAAATCTTAACCATTACAAAAATAAACTTAAGATTAAAATAAAATCTTAAGACATCTCACTTTATATTTTCAACCAGAAGCTTTGTTTTTCCAAGCAAGGATTCTAGTGTTGGACAAATCTTGTGTTTAAATCACTTTCATAATTAATCCTGAATGCGTGTTCGTAAACCGTGATATACCGTGTGTTAATTAATTTCATAAGAGAAAATAACAGCTTACACATTTATATGCTGCCAAAAACTGCACAAAATTGTTTTGCAAATATGACAATTTTCGATATTGATACCTGGTGAGTAGCATAAATAGTAAAAATTATATACACAAACCACACGTTCTAGATTTTCCCAAGTAATGACCCATTTCCAAACGACATAATCTCAAACTACTTATTTATGCGATGTTTTTAAAAATATGACTCGTACCGCATTACATGTTGATTCGTTAAAAGGTCATACAGGATTATGTTTCGGTCAATTCGGGCCCGTGGGCCGCAAGCTTGACATGTCTACCAGCCTTAGACCATTCGACCACTGAATCTGGCTACCATATACCCAAAAGTATCATGATAATAAAGGTATAATTTAAAGAATTGTAACCACGCTTACCTGGAAAGAAGATGGGAGTCAAAAATTAAGGGAAAATATTTCTCATGGCATCCGGGTCAAAGTAAATTCCGATTGCAAGATTCAATGCTAGACGTGGAGTTTGTTTGTATAAAACCGTCGGCTATTACGTAAAATGCAAACGTTTATTAGAATATAAAATACCTTTACACATAAAAGCGTACCTAGGTTTCTGTATTAGGAAGTTTGTAGATAGAAAAAACTTTTAGAAAAAATAATGTGATTCTGCTAACAATGATAACGTTTTATTATATTATTAGTTTTATATTTATACTGGTTATCACCCGCAGCTTCACTCGCTTCAATGCCAGTTTTAAAACATGTTCATTAAAACAATAGCCTTTCTAATCGCAGAGTTTTTATTTTTCCTCACAGAGAAGAAA